>JALIGU010000003.1:35348297-35631467 GCA_023053565.1 Aquilegia eximia
ATGATCCTCGCGCGTTACACATTTAATCCTCATTATGATGGCGAAGAATCTGCAAGATCCACGATCCACGCCCTTCTATCTTCTATATAAACAGAACTACGATGGCTTGATCTCTAAGTTCAATTCCCCCGAGCTAGAGTACGTAGGCAATCTCGATCTCAACGAGGTGCAGCCACCCTAATCTCATCAATCCCCATTTGGTCAAGTCTCCCAACGACCTGACCCAGAAGTGCATTAATCTAGAAATAGGTTAATACAGGTTTAAAAAGATTTTGGTTCAGGAACGTACGTACCATGTTAGGGCGTACGTACGTCCTGCATCCCAGACAACTCCCATTTGGTAGAACGTACGTACGTATGCACGTACGTTCAGATTATTCATTCAGGAACGTACGTACCATGTTAGGGCGTGCGTACGTCCTGCATCACAGACAACTTCCTCTTGGTAGAACGTACGTATGTATGTATGCACGTACGTCCTCGGTACAGTTTGCCTAAAAACCCATGTTTAGGCCCAATTTCGTGTTTTATTGTAAGGCTATGTTATAAAGCCAATGAGAAGGTTGGAAAACCTAATTTTTCGAGTGAGAGAGATTGTGAGAAGCCATTAGAGAGTTTGAGAACTTTTGTGAGGAAGAAGACTTCGGTTTCTTCGTGAGGGCTTGTACAATTGTCTCTATAAGAAAAACATCATCCTTTCTCCCCGTGGACGTAGGCATATTGCCGAACCACGTATATCTTGTGTCTTGTATGGTTGCATGGTTGATTTTGTCGTTTTATTTTATTTCATACACTAGTTCAATCATCGTTAGTTGTGTATTAAGTTTCCGTTGCGCACAACAATTATGAGAATAGAGAAATAAATGATTACATCGGCGCACCTATGCTGTAATAATGCATCTAACTTGTTTAGACAGACCCCGCCGTCAATACGCAGGTGACATACAAACAATTAGAGCATTTGGACAATCTGCAATCTTATATGGACGACGGCTTAATGGTTGAACATTGCAATTTTGCTGCCCTATTATCTACAGTTGCTCTGTCTTCATCTTTTTATTGATGGAAGTTGGATAATCCTTAACTCCAGATCATTTTGTTTTATTAAACAAAGCTTGGAGATGGTTAGGTGAAAAAAATGAGATGAACATGTGCATATATTAATTTTAATGTGATTCAGAATTCTGATACATATGTAGGTAAGAAATATAAGGTATATGGAGATTTAACTCTCTGGAATACAAAGGGAAGCATAGAAAGATACAGCAACTCGCAACTTTGACATAATGAATGAATCATAAAAGAACTATGGCTGCTGATCCAATTTGTCAAGCTAGCCCCAGCCACAATCCTTCCTGAACATCTTCAACACAATGTTGTTGTTTGTTGTCATTTTGGACCTTAAACTCTGTCCAATCCAACAAATCAAGAGGGTTGCAACAAATTCTGACTCTCGAAGAACATTAGTCCACAACGCCAGTGGAGCAAAGCAGGACAAGGGATCCTGCAAGTTTAGGACACAGTCTATAATCTGCAAGGGATTAGCATTGCAGGTGGTACTATCTAGGTACCAGACACATTCATATTGTCTAATTTTAGCTTCTGACTGACTTCCCTAAGCTATCCGCTTTATCTTGCTGTGTGAAGAGAATTACGAGAAAAATTTGTAACTCGCCGATTGAAGGATGATTGATCTTAGCCCACCAATGGGTGATAAAACCATCAATAGAACTCCGAAAACTATGCATAGCTGCAAATGAAAACCCAAACAAAGTATTCAGCAAATCTTCAAAATGAAAGGATTGGAAAAATAGATAATTTTTAGTTTGAAATTTATATACCCAGTTTATACACCAAGATAATCCAAATTTTTTAGGCTTGGCGATGGAAAGCCAGCAAATGCAAGGAATCTACAAAGATGAGGAGACAAAAGCAAAGATAGAATTAAGATTCTTCACACTATTTTTCTATAGTATATACACAAAATAACAACACTAAAAAGAATACGAAAGTTTGTTTCGAGATAGAGAGAAATCATGACTTACAAAATATGATGTTGGGGCAAAAGCAAAACCTCCAAGAAATCCAAGTAGTCCTCCAAAGAAGGGGACACATATCCCAACAACCATTGTAAATGCTGCAATTATAGAATAGTCCAATTATTGGACGAGTGCGACCTTAGAAATTCAACTACTTGGTGCAGATATAGAATTTTTTTTTTTTACTTACCAACATAAGCAGATCGTGCTATCAAACGGAGGGGAAGACCAGGGGTACAGCGCCACTTCTTCACCAACAGAGTTTCTAGCATGTCAAACACAGGCATTGCGAAAACCTACATTTGTGCATGTTAGAGGAGGTGCATAATTTGATGAACGATTGTTGGAGAGTAATACATGATGTTCAAGCAAGGAGAATGGAATCACACCTGATAACTTCCAATAACATGAACAATAACAAATATATTAGCTAATATAATCAGCCAAGATGGTTTCTGTAGTGAGAGGAGGATGTTGTCTTCAACTTCGTTACCAAACATCCAATACCCAATTATGGCAACAGGGAAGTAACATAGGGCGACAATGAGATACGCCACAGTAACGCCCATCATCATAGGCTTCTTGGATGATCTCTCAGGTGTAGATGGGATTGTGGCTTGGATCTCCAGGACCACGTTATGCCCTGCATAGGCGAAAGCTATATCACCCAATCCACTCAAGAAGTTAAAGACTTTTCCAGTTGTGGTGGAAGCTTTGAGGCCATAATCAATATTTGGTTGAATCCCTTTATGAATAGATGCTCCCCAAGCAATAGTAGAGTAGCTGTTAGATAACATGTCAAACAATTGAGTAATTATGATAAATGAAAGTTATCAAAGTAGTAAAACCCAAGCGGGTTTTTTAGATGTATGCAAGAAAAGATAACCTGATGGACATTATGGCTGCAGCCAATGAAACAATTGTAATTGAGTTGAAGTCGGGTGATTGAGAAAGAACAAATTGAACGGCGGCAAACATCATGATGAAGAAACTTAGTTTGATATCTTTGCAGGGTTCTTTGCATAGCATGTGATGAATCTTTTGTAACGATTTTCCTGCTGTCACCATGTAGACTATGTCACAACCAACTTCAACAATCAGCTGTTGAGGTATAATGATCCATAGCCCAAGCTTTTCGCCAAAGACATGTTGACCCAGCTCATGGTATCGGTCGAAGCGCTTCCCTGGCACCATCTCATGCATCTCCACCATTTGCCATAAAGTATACGAAGTGATAACCCATGATAGGATAAGTATAGTTGCACCAGGACCCCTGAAGATAAGAAACATAAACCATTAAAACTTGAGACTATTTCTTTTGTCAATCACATTTTATGCATGTAAATAAAAGTATCAAAAAGGACTTTATATGCTTACTTCAAGGCATAACTATATTATCAATACTTTGTAGAGACAATAAAATAAGGTGTCACAAATAATCATAGCTCGATAAAGTCCATCCAATACTGATCTCAAATCTTACAGAGTGAAAAATTCTGAAACAGAATTTGGAACAATTTAACTGGTATAGTTCTAGAATTAGTTGATCTTAAGATATCATGTTGAACTTATATCCGGAACTCAACATGTAGCGTGAATTCAAAACAACAGTGCACAATCTTTTTGGACCAGAAAGTTGTATTCACTATTCAGTACAGTTTTAAAGAAACTTTGGTGGAGCTGGTTAATCCCCTGCACACTGTAATATGCGTATTTCTCTTGTTGGTCAGGGGTGGGTGGAGCCATACATTTTGAAATTCCCTATGTAGGTATGCCGAAGATAAAGATCTATAGCATACCCTTGTGATCTTTATCGCCATACCTTCCCACTCAGAAGAAAATTTAAACATAAAAAAAAACTAAAAATCATTTACTTATCTTGCACCCCCTAGATGAAGTTCCTGGCTTCGCCCCTGTTCATGTTCAGGTAGTGCGCGAAGTCTCTGCATCATGTCACATGTATATGAACTCGTGCAATGTACATAGGGCATAACATGGTCGGACTTGAGAGAGATCTATAAAAGTATTTCTATACCCAGTTACATATATAATTCTTTCAATGGCTGATTTGAAAATATCAATAGTCAATACTCAATAGCAATAATATACTTATATCGGTTTATGCTGAAAAGAAGAATAATATAGAAACACTTAGGTTAAATATTGTACTTTTCCATTGAATAATAAAAAATACATAGCTAAAAGGTTTTTTATAATATTTTGGCAAACTTAAAATAAATTACATGCCTAGTAAAAACAAGGAGGATTTGAAGGGCTTATACCAGTTACCACTTACCACCCTGATGTCAAGAAGGAATACTACAGAAAACATACATTTAATCTGTCAATCACAAAGTTAAGGTATGTGCGTAAATGTAAACATGGAAAGGATGATGATTGGTTAAAAAATATAGTTCAAATTTGTGGCCCTGCTTGCTTAAAAGCAAAGTTCTATACTAGAGTGAGAGGGTATTTTCCTTTACGTTCCTTCTTTGTGTGTGATCTAGTCTAAGTCCTCTAGCAGTTATGATAAGGGCGTCTAGCTACCCTTTTTTCCTACAGGAATGAATGAAAGACTCCTCCTGTAGTCCTGTTCCTTGTATCAGAATTTAAGGTACTTGAATTTATATTATGGGTTGCGCTCATGTTTCTAAGAAGCTAACATGATGATGGATCAATGCGCTCGCTATGCCAGGTAGTAGAAATCATTCTTTCTGGAATAAGAGTTGCCTATGTACATAAGAAACTTTTTTCTTGGATTCGTACAGGAGGTGGGTATAGACATTCAGCCATCTAATTAGTATAGGTTGGTCGAGTAATCATGTTGGAGCATGGAGAGCATCGAAAATGCACCCTTTATCGAGGCCGTCAGGCCGGGTATATAATTTTACCCATCCAGTCTCAACGAATACCACAACATGTCTTATAAACAACCAGGTATAACATCTATGGCTTTAACTATAATTTGTCTGAAATATGAATATGAAACATACCATCCAAGTTCAGCTAAGGCATAAGGAAGGCTAAGAACACCAGCTCCAACCATAGCAGTAACATTGTGAAAAGCCGAATGCATCCATCCTGCCTTTCGCGAAGCAGTAACAGGAAGCCAGTCCTCGATTGCCTTATCCCTTTCACTTTTTTCATGGACCTGTGCATCGTTGTAACCCATTTTCACACAATTTCAACAAAATCAAAATACAATAACACCCTTTTCAAAATCCTTTTTTTTTTTAGTTTGAAATTCAAGATGTTTTCTCGAATTTCAAACAAGAAACTTACAATAAAATCTCAGAACAAAATTGGGCATTTATAAACAAAAAGAACATGATTGAATTTTGACAGTTGGAATATGAACAGTTTGGTATCTTTATTTAGTAAACTAATTATTAACTATATATCATTTTTTTCGAAAATTTAAAGAATGTGGATGGTATTGAATCAAGGATTAGTTGTTATTTGTTAAGTTGCTAACACAAAATTACTATACAATACACCAAGACCCTAAGTTATTTGGATCAAACAACTAATTAACCTTCTACTAGCCCTTAAAATCTTTAAAATCTCCTATATTCATGCAACAAATTATAGTAAAATCACAAGCAACAAAAATTGGCTAAAAATTAAAGAAAAAAAATCTTATTATATTCTTTCACTAATTCTTACCACCTTGTGAAGTAATATTGTTTTGATTTCTTCTTTCATGAAGTGGATGATGGGAGGAGAAAAAGATGGGTTTTAATACCATTGTTATGAATTATGATCATCTAATGGAAGAACAAGTAAGCACTATCAAGTATCAAGTTTGTCCTGATCAGAATGATTTTGAATTTTGATAGCTAGAAAATGATCAAATGCTCCTTACATGTTTACCAATAAAATTATAAAATGACTACACCTATATTGAACAGGACCAGTTACATATGGTACCAATATACTGTACCTGGTCTCCAAGTGGTAGTGCTGGCAAATGGACTGAGCCATTAGAGCTCGGTCGACTTGGTTTTGGTTTGCTCAAGCTCGGTTATGTAACAACATCAACCGAGCTTGAGCAAACTAATTGAGAGTGGTGGGCATATGTCTTTTGACTACTTGAGCTTGAATATGAAGAAACCAGCTGAGCTACCTCGGTTGGTTTCTGCCTTGGGTGGGATCATTTATTTTGTAATATTAGCCGAGACAAATTTAGGGCTCCTTTGGTAAACATTTTGAACCTGAACAAAGGGGTACCCAAGAACTGTTGCACTGACTTTTGGTATTTCAGAATAGATTTGACATATTTGTCACTCTTTTATTTAGTCCTATATTGGCTAGGCTAGGAGCTTTGTATCTTATTCCAAGCAAGTGGAATGACCCGCTGTTCTTCCTCCGGCCGGGTGCAGGGCTGAACTAAGGGAGAAAGATAGAGACAGTAGTCAGCAATGTGGGCAGATTTGGTGTTGAGAGAGCTAGCATGCACTTCCAGGAGAAAACTTTGATGTTTTGTTCTCATGACAGATTCTGCTTTAGATACGAAAATGCACAAACACTACTTAGAACTTAGAAGCAGTCACAGGTGAGTATGCAATTCATATACAGAAAGAGAAAGAGAAGAGTGGGAGCAGACTTGAAACGAAACATTCTCTACATCCATTGCAGATATAAGGAAAAGTTATAATCAACAAGTTCATCACACCAATTGCTGTAAATACATATAGAGGAAATATGTAGTGTATACAATAAAAAGCTATATGAGTTTTCCCTACTACAATTGATCCCACAACCATACTTCCTTTGTTTTCTGATAACTCGTACATCACAACCAGACTCCATTATAAACCGAATAAAAATTCTATTTCTTCATCTGTGTTCAGCAAGTAAATCATGTCCAATATCTACTTTATCATCGTCATTTCTTTTGATTCCTAAAAGACATCTGTGCATGTATCCCCTCATTTGTTGTTTGAGAAACAGATTATGAGTAGAACTTGTAGGTCTTGGATTGAAGAATAATCTGTCTTAACCCGCCAATGGGTGATAAGACCATCAAGCAAACCCCAAGAATGATGCATATCTGAAAACAAACGACAAGCAAATCATTAGTTCATCAATATACAAAAATGGATAAACCCTTTTAACAATAATTCTAGTTGTATTGTAACTTACCCAGTTAATAGTCCAAGACAATCCAAATCTTTTTGGCTTCACAATAGAAAGCCACATTACACAAGGTAGCTGTATAACAAGGGAAAAGGGTAGAATGTATCAGCATTTATATCAACTGCCTAAAATTTAATTAATATACAAAGGTTGTTGTGGTGATACAGGGGAACAGAAGTTGGCTTACAAAATATGTAGTTGGAGCAAAAGCAAATCCTCCGAAGAATCCAAGAAGTCCTCCGAAGAAAGGGAAAGTTATAGCAACGAACATCGTAAATGCTGCATAAAGTACATGAACATAAAAAATTAGATAAGCTTACGATGCATCACTACCTATTGAGAAATAACAAAGAATGCAGCTTTGGGCATCAATACTAACCAACATAAAGAGAACGTGCAATCAAACGAAGAGGGAGACCAGGTGTGCAGTGCAACTTCTTCACCAGGACAGTTTCAAGCATGTCAAACACTGGCATGGCATAAATCTACATCCATACAAATAGCAAATGCAGATTAGAAGCTGTAAACACATAGGAAACGTGAGTAATAGGTCATGTCTAGGCTAGAATGTGAAGTATATATACCTGATAACTTCCAATAACATGAACGACAACAAACATATTAGCCGTCACAATTAGCCAAGTTGGTTTCGCTAGCGATAAAAGAATGTTATCATCGACTTTATTCCCAAACACCCAAAACCCAATTAAAGCAACAGGGAAGTAACATATGGCCACGACAATATAAGCAACAATCACACCCTTCCACATGGGCTTCTTTGATGGGTTTTCAGGTGTAGATGGAATTGTAGCTTGGATTTCCAACACCACATTGTGTCCTGCATACGCAAAAGCGACATCTCCCAAACCACTGAAGAAGTTGAAGACAGTTCCTGCGGTTGTCGTAGCTTTGTAACCATATTGCACATCTGGTTGAACTCCCTTGCTAATAGATGCTGACCAAGCAATGGTAGAGTAACTGTTGCATTGCAGATCACACAAATCAGTAGGTAGGACATAAGGTAGGTTATACACTGCTTCAAATGCAGCTAAACAATGGAATACTAACAACACAAAATAAGAGCTAGAAGGAAAACAAGAGATACCTCAACGACATAACCGCTGCAGCCAAAGATACCATAGAGATTGAGTTGAAATTGGGGAGTTGAGCCAGAACAAAGTGACAGGAGGCAAAGATCATGATAAAGTAAGTGAGTTTGATATCTTTGCAGGGTTCTTGGCAAACCAATTTATGAACCTTTTGCAAAGATTTCCCTCCTGTCACCATATAGACTATGTCGACACCTACTTCAACGATTAGTTGTTGAGGCACAACGATCCAAAGCCCGAGCTTTTCTCCAAAGGCATGCTGACCAAGCTCGTGGTATCTGTCAAATCTCTTCCCAGGTACCATCTCATGCATTTCAACCATTTGCCATAAAGTATATAATGTGACTACCCATGATACAACAAGTACAGCAACACCAGGTCCCCTAGACAAATTAAACACAAGTAAATGAAAAGTTAGATAACTCTGTAATGCTTTCTAATAGAAAATGCTGATAATGGTGTACGTTATGTCAGAATCGAATCGAACATACCATCCAAGCTCAGACATGGCGAAAGGAAGACTGAGAACACCTGCTCCAACCATAGCCGTAACATTATGAAACGCGGAATACCACCACTTAGCATTTCGCGAAGAAGTGATAGGAAGCCATTCATCAATGGCCTTCTCCTTATCTGTTCTTTCATCAACCTGTTTACATTATACATCATTAAATCACCAATCCTACCAAAATTCCTTCAGAGAAAATTTTATTGGACTCCTCATATGAACCTTAGTGACTTAGAAACTATTACCAAACTACCCCCATATATACATTTGCCACCAATATTAACTAAGGCTAATTTAGTACTTAAGAAACATAAAAAGGTATTAATGATTTAATGAATCTATATCCTGAATGGCTGAATGTTTGGAAAGGTGCTTGGATCTATTGACTTGACTTAATTGATCATGAGTAATACTACACAACTACTCAATTAATTCCACTTGGCTCATGGTGGGAATCACGAGACATGTGGGACCCAGTTCTTGAACTTTGATTAGTAACCATTGACTTGCTTATACTATTGTAGGGTCCATGATCTGTAGGACCCAGAAGTTTGTGGAAGAAAACAAAAAGATTATTCTACAAAGAGCCACATGGATATCACGTAAAGATCGCCGTCCATTATGTTCTTTTGTGTTGATAGTAGTTTATTATTATAGAATAAGAGACACATGATCATTAAAATAAAAATAAATTCTTTGAAATTACCGGTTTATTTATTATACTTAAAAAAATAAATTTTATTTCTGTATTATACAGTAGTTGGGTTTTGGTTAACAGATAAGCATGTCAGTGTAGCAATTACTAAAATCAACACCATTAATAATAATAATTCCTATGATCAATAATCATGTTGTGGTTGTGGTCTGGTCACTCTGGTGTAAGTGTGGAAATTATAAAAAAAAAAAAAAAAAATAGACCATAATTTTGCTAAAAGTTTCTTTGATGATCTTTCTAGAAAGCTAGCATGACAGAAACATGGATGTAAAATTTCTTTAGTGTATCAAATGAATTTAAACAAGTCTATGAGAATGCCTAGATTCTAACCATAGTGTGCAAATGAGAAGAGAAGAGTTTGGTTCTCAACTCTTAAGGTTTATAATCTATGTAGTGAATTATGATTGATGAAAATAAATACAAAACAAAGTACTCTATAGAAATGAAAGGATAGAAGCTGAGAAGTGGGTAACACAAATATTAGTTACCTTGTTTGAGACAACTTTGGTCTGATCATCAAAATCAGCTTGAGTTCCCATGGTTTTGTAGAAGAAAGAGAGAACTACAAGTTAGTCTCAATAGAACAGATATAAGCAGAGCAAAACAGAGAGAAGTTGAAGAGAATGGAAGATAGAAAGGGTGAATTTAAAACAATGAAAAGGAGACTTTTGGAGTCGAGATTGTTGACGGAGAAAGATAGGTTGGTGAGTGGTTTATGTAGAAAATATCGTACACACTTGTGGTGTATTTAAAGAGAGAAATAGCTGTGCCTGTGAAGGAGTTTAAGTTCTTGAAAATGACGTTTGGTTTTTGTTTGACTTGCTCACTTGCAAATTATAATAAGTCGTTGCTTTCCCTCCTTCATTACTTAATTAAATTATATTAGTATTTAAAATTAATAAATTTAATTAGTGTGAAATTGTACAGAAATCACAATAATTTTTTTTTTTTTTTAAGTCTTTAAGAATTATTAGATTAGATATTTCAATATATATATATATATATATATATATATATATATATATATATATATATATATATTCTATGTGAAACTAGGTGCTGCCTGGAAGCCGGCAAATATTCCCTCTCAATTTCAATTTTTATTATTGTACAAGTATAACCATCATGCCGTTCCTGCATACACAAGGGCTGTTTTGTCGCAGATTCTTTAGAAATGAGTTTATATACCAAACTTACTTGTGTTGTCACAATTAAGTTTATTAGTCGAGTATACACCGCAGAATTTTACGCTGAGAAAAATGTTTTTGGGGGTCCTTAAACAGTGAAATCCTCCATGACATGCAACTCACAAGGTGCTGGTAGTGGCAGCATTTGTGCCTGTGAATGAGTGGCGCGCGAAATGTAATGCGTGTGAGTGAGTGGCGCGCGTATATGAAATGTGAACAGAAATGTTGGATTGTCGTTATAAAGGATAAGATTACTGAAAATTCCAGAGTTACCTTTTCAAGAGAATTCTCGATCAAAATACACTTGATCATGACATGGAATACAAAATAGAATATTCACTAACAATCTTCTAAAATTTTCAGTTTCTTTCTCTGTACATGATTAGTAGTTTCTCAGTTCTATTATAACCTATGAACCCTGTATTGAAGTAATTAGATAGAATTTGCCAAAACAATATATTTATAGTCAAATGCTCGATGAAATAACACTCAACAGTGTTGAATTGTAAAAAAAAAGAATACGTACAATTATGGTCATGTTATCTTCCTCATATGTTTGAAGTTGAACTGTCCCTAAAAACAAGCTACTTGCTAACATGCCTACATGAAGAGAAGTTTCATGGAACTTCTATTAAGACATGGACTACCTGTAACTATGAAGTCACTATGGTAATTTCGACTATGATCGTCTGCTGTTCATCATACTACCACAACAACCACAACAACAACAACAACAAAAAAAACAGAAAGATATTTTTGTACTACGACTAACCAGCAGTCAATAATTATTTGGGATAAATCTATCACATTTGGTTTTTAGCACAATCAAGTAATTACAACCTCACATCGAAATGAGCATGAATGTCAAATTAGGAACGTCACATTGTCACACTACCTGAATAACTTGGTTAAAAACGCGTGACTATGACCCTTTCGAATAACTATTTTCACAATATATTTGTCGATAAAGAAGTTGAGTATGCTGGTTTTGGTTGTAGTTCTCTGTTTTCCATCATCACGGCAATCATCAGAAGATCACTCACTACTCTTCTTCTTCTAATGATGAATTTGATCAGAACACTTTACTAAAAAAGTCTGATATAAACTTTTGCAACAATTGTATGCCAAATTAACCAGGACTACATGAATAGAGTACTAAGTAAGTAGTAAGGAGTAAGGAGGAGGGGCCTTGCCGCCTTACGTTACCTACCTGTTCACATGGTACATCTATTATACTATATTAAAGCAGAAAATACCCCTAAGAAAATATCTCTTCAATTAGGCTATCAATAAGACTGAAATTGATAGCCTAATTGAAGAGAATTTTGATTAAGTTTGGGTATATTTGTAATTAGGCAAAAGTGGACCACCATCACAGATATAATTAAGCCCAATTAGACCATGGGAATAATTAAGCCCAATAAAAAAAATTAAAAGAATACCCAATCCCAAGTATAATCAAGTCCAGCCCATACCCAGTTGGACCAAATCACAAGCATAATTAAGCCCAGTAAAAAAAATTAAAAGTATACCCACTCCCAAGTAGAATAAAATATTGTAAAACCTCGATAAATTAATAGCCTTGGGAATAGAGAAAATTATTAATTAAACGAGATATTAATTTATCGATTAATTAATAAACTATTAATTTACATAAACAATATATTTTCATGTATATCTTTCTTTTTAGGGGGCTAACATGATGAAGCTGGATAATCATTTTATTCTAGAACCCGTTCCACGAAAAGAAACACTAAAATCGATAATGATATTGGAATAATTTCTTCTTGCAACACAAAATACAACATCAGATCAACTCATCACACTACAAAAATTTAGAGACGAGGTTCAAACCAAAATCAATTTTGAGAAAAAAAAATAATAATTGACTTTTATTATAAAAAAAATATAAAATATATTTATATATCAAAAAAATATTAATTTATATATTAGTTGGGCCTTCAATGATTTTTCTAAAATGTATTAATTATCTAATAAATTTAGCAAAATATTAATTTATAAACATATGCCATAGTTGGGACCAGCCAAAAATATTATTTAAAGAAGATAATTAACTTATCGGGTATTATCTTATCGAGGTTTTATAATATCTTTTCAATTATGCTGAAATCTATTATACTATATTAAAGCAGAAAATACCCCTAAGAAAATATCTCTTCAATTAGGCTATCAATAAGACTGAAATTGATAGCCTAATTGAAGAGAATTTTGATTAAGTTTGGGTATATTTGTAATTAGGCAAAAGTGGACCACCATCACAGATATAATTAAGCCCAATTAGACCATGGGAATAATTAAGCCCAATAAAAAAAATTAAAAGAATACCCAATCCCAAGTATAATCAAGTCCAACCCATACCCAGTTGGACCAAATCACAAGGATAATTAAGCCCAGTAAAAAAAATTAAAAGTATACCCACTCCCAAGTAGAATAAAATATTGTAAAACCTCGATAAATTAATAGCCTTGGGAATAGAGAAAATTATTAATTAAACGAGATATTAATTTATCGATTAATTAATAAACTATTAATTTACATAAACAATATATTTTCATGTATATCTTTCTTTTTAGGGGGCTAACATGATGAAGCTGGATAATCATTTTATTCTAGAACCCGTTCCACGAAAAGAAACACTAAAATCGATAATGATATTGGAATAATTTCTTCTTGCAACACAAAATACAACATCAGATCAACTCATCACACTACAAAAATTTAGAGACGAGGTTCAAACCAAAATCAATTTTGAGAAAAAAAAATAATAATTGACTTTTATTATAAAAAAAATATAAAATATATTTATATATCAAAAAAATATTAATTTATATATTAGTTGGGCCTTCAATGATTTTTCTAAAATGTATTAATTATCTAATAAATTTAGCAAAATATTAATTTATAAACATATGCCATAGTTGGGACCAGCCAAAAATATTATTTAAAGGAGATAATTAACTTATCGGGTATTATCTTATCGAGGTTTTATAATATCTTTTCAATTATGCTGAAATCTATTATACTATATTAAAGCAGAAAATACCCCTAAGAAAATATCTCTTCAATTAGGCTATCAATAAGACTGAAATTGATAGCCTAATTGAAGAGAATTTTGATTAAGTTTGGGTATATTTGTAATTAGGCAAAAGTGGACCACCATCACAGATATAATTAAGCCCAATTAGACCATGGGAATAATTAAGCCCAATAAAAAAAATTAAAAGAATACCCAATCCTAAGTATAATCAAGTCCAGCCCATACCCAGTTGGACCAAATCACAAGCATAATTAAGCCCAGTAAAAAAAATTAAAAGTATACCCACTCCCAAGTAGAATAAAATATAGTAAAACCTCGATAAATTAATAGCCTTGGGAATAGAGAAAATTATTAATTAAACGAGATATTAATTTATTGATTAATTAATAAACTATTAATTTACATAAACAATATATTTTCATGTATATCTTTCTTTTTAGGGGGCTAACATGATGAAGCTGGATAATCATTTTATTCTAGAACCCGTTCCACGAAAAGAAACACTAAAATCGATAATGATATTGGAATAATTTCTTCTTGCAACACAAAATACAACATCAGATCAACTCATCACACTACAAAAATTTAGAGACGAGGTTCAAACCAAAATCAATTTTGAGAAAAAAAAATAATAATTGACTTTTATTATAAAAAAAATATAAAATATATTTATATATCAAAAAAATATTAATTTATATATTAGTTGGGCCTTCAATGATTTTTCTAAAAATATTAATTTATATATTAATTTACATATGCCCTAGTTGGGACCAGCCAAAAATATTTTTTAAAGGAGATAATTAAGTTATCGGGTATTATCTTATCGAGGTTTTATTATATCTTTTCAATTATGCTGAAATCTATTATACTATATTAAAGCAGAAAATACCCCTAAGAAAATATCTCTTCAATTAGGCTATCAATAAGACTGAAATTGATAGCCTAATTGAAGAGAATTTTGATTAAGTTTGGGTATATTTGTAATTAGGCAAAAGTGGACCACCATCACAGATATAATTAAGCCCAATTAGACCATGGGAATAATTAAGCCCAATAAAAAAAATTAAAAGAATACCCAATCCTAAGTATAATCAAGTCCAGCCCATACCCAGTTGGACCAAATCACAAGCATAATTAAGCCCAGTAAAAAAAATTAAAAGTATACCCACTCCCAAGTAGAATAAAATATAGTAAAACCTCGATAAATTAATTGCCTTGGGAATAGAGAAAATTATTAATTAAACGAGATATTAATTTATCGATTAATTAATAAACTATTAATTTATATAAACAATATATTTTCATGTATATCTTTCTTTTTAGGGGGCTAACATGATGAAGCTGGATAATCATTTTATTCTAGAACCCGTTCCACGAAAAGAAACACTAAAATCGATAATGATATTGGAATAATTTCTTCTTGCAATACAAAATACAACATCAGATCAACTCATCACACTACAAAAATTTAGAGACGAGGTTCAAACCAAAATCAATTTTGAGAAAAAAAAATAATAATTGACTTTTATTATAAAAAAATATAAAATATATTTATATATCAAAAAAATATTAATTTATATATTAGTTGGGCCTTCAATGATTTTTCTAAAATGTATTAATTATCTAATAAATTTAGCGAAATATTAATTTATAAACATATGCCCAAGTTTGGAGCAGCCAAAAATATTATTTAAAAGAGATAATTAACTTATCGGGTATTATCTTATCGAGGTTTTATTATATCTTTTCAATTATGCTGAAATCTATTATACTATATTAAAGCAGAAAATACCCCTAAGAAAATATCTCTTCAATTAGGCTATCAATAAGACTGAAATTGATAGCCTAATTGAAGAGAATTTTGATTAAGTTTGGGTATATTTGTAATTAGGCAAAAGTGGACCACCATCACAGATATATTTAAGCCCAATTAGACCATGGGAATAATTAAGCCCAATAAAAAAAATTAAAAGAATACCCAATCCCAAGTATAATCAAGTCCAGCCCATACCCAGTTGGACCAAATCACAAGCATAATTAAGCCCAGTAAAAAAAATTAAAAGTATACCCACTCCCAAGTAGAATAAAATATAGTAAAACCTCGATAAATTAATAGCCTTGGGAATAGAGAAAATTATTAATTAAACGAGATATTAATTTATCGATTAATTAATAAACTATTAATTTACATAAACAATATATTTTCATGTATATCTTTCTTTTTAGGGGGCTAACATGATGAAGCTGGATAATCATTTTATTCTAGAACCCGTTCCACGAAAAGAAACACTAAAATCGATAATGATATTGGAATAATTTCTTCTTGCAATACAAAATACAACATCAGATCAACTCATCACACTACAAAAATTTAGAGACGAGGTTCAAACCAAAATCAATTTTGAGAAAAAAAAAAAATAATTGACTTTTATTATAAAAAAATATAAAATATATTTATATATCAAAAAAATATTAATTTATATATTAGTTGGGCCTTCAATGATTTTTCTAAAATGTATTAATTATCTAATAAATTTAGCGAAATATTAATTTATAAACATATGCCCAAGTTTGGAGCAGCCAAAAATATTATTTAAAAGAGATAATTAACTTATCGGGTATTATCTTATCGAGGTTTTATTATATCTTTTCAATTATGCTGAAATCTATTATACTATATTAAAGCAGAAAATACCCCTAAGAAAATATCTCTTCAATTAGGCTATCAATAAGACTGAAATTGATAGCCTAATTGAAGAGAATTTTGATTAAGTTTGGGTATATTTGTAATTAGGCAAAAGTGGACCACCATCACAGATATATTTAAGCCCAATTAGACCATGGGAATAATTAAGCCCAATAAAAAAAATTAAAAGAATACCCAATCCCAAGTATAATCAAGTCCAGCCCATACCCAGTTGGACCAAATCACAAGCATAATTAAGCCCAGTAAAAAAAATTAAAAGTATACCCACTCCCAAGTAGAATAAAATATAGTAAAACCTCGATAAATTAATAGCCTTGGGAATAGAGAAAATTATTAATTAAACGAGATATTAATTTATCGATTAATTAATAAACTATTAATTTACATAAACAATATATTTTCATGTATATCTTTCTTTTTAGGGGGCTAACATGATGAAGCTGGATAATCATTTTATTCTAGAACCCGTTCCACGAAAAGAAACACTAAAATCGATAATGATATTGGAATAATTTCTTCTTGCAATACAAAATACAATATCAGATCAACTCATCACACTACAAAAATTTAGAGACGAGGTTCAAACAAAAATCAATTTTGAGAAAAAAAAAAAATAATTTACTTTTATTATAAAAAAATATAAAATATATTTATATATCAAAAAAATATTAATTTATATATTAGTTGGGCCTTCAATGATTTTTCTAAAATGTATTAATTATCCAATAAATTTAGCGAAATATTAATTTATAAACATATGCCCAAGTTGGGATCAGCCAAAAATATTATTTATAGGAGATAATTAACTTATCGGGTATTATCTTATCGAGGTTTTATTATATCTTTTCAATTATGCTGAAATCTATTATACTATATTAAAGCAGAAAATACCCCTAAGAAAATATCTCTTCAATTAGGCTATCAATAAGACTGAAATTGATAGCCTAATTGAAGAGAATTTTGATTAAGTTTGGGTATATTTGTAATTAGGCAAAAGTGGACCACCATCACAGATATAATTAAGCCCAATTAGACCATGGGAATAATTAAGCCCAATAAAAAAAATTAAAAGAATACCCAATCCCAAGTATAATCAAGTCCAGCCCATACCTAGTTGGACCAAATCACAAGCATAATTAAGCCCAGTAAAAAAAATTAAAAGTATACCCACTCCCAAGTAGAATAAAATATAGTAAAACCTCGATAAATTAATAGCCTTGGGAATAGAGAAAATTATTAATTAAACGAGATATTAATTTATCGATTAATTAATAAACTATTAATTTACATAAACAATATATTTTCATGTATATCTTTCTTTTTAGGGGGCTAACATGATGAAGCTGGATAATCATTTTATTCTAGAACCCGTTCCACGAAAAGAAACACTAAAATCGATAATGATATTGGAATAATTTCTTCTTGCAATACAAAATACAACATCAGATCAACTCATCACACTACAAAAATTTAGAGACGAGGTTCAAACCAAAATCAATTTTGAGAAAAAAAAAAAATAATTGACTTTTATTATAAAAAAATATAAAATATATTTATATATCAAAAAAATATTAATTTATATATTAGTTGGGCCTTTAATGATTTTTCTAAAATGTATTAATTATCTAATAAATTTAGCGAAATATTAATTTATAAACATATGCCCAAGTTGGGACCAGCCAAAAATATTATTTAAAGGAGATAATTAACTTATCGGGTATTATCTTATCGAGGTTTTATTATATCTTTTCAATTATGCTGAAATTGATAAATTAATTGAAGAGAAATTCATTCAATTTTGGGTATTTTTGTAACTACACAAAATAAATAAATATGGGTCAATATGTAATTTCACATATTAAATACAACAACCTTCATAAGTAACCCTAACTCGAATTCTTTATAAGCAGTAAACCACATTAGCACCACTAAATCTAATACCAGTAATTGACTACCATTGATAAAATGCCCTAACTCGAATTTCTTTCACTTCAACAATTTTAACTTCAATAAGTTTACCAGTAATCTTTTTTGAATAAGTAGCTAAATATATATCCGGTGGAAATAGTTATTTACATTGAAATCACCCGATAATTACTACGTTTGTACAACTTTTCCATCTATTATACTCTATTAAAGCTGAAAATACCCTTAAAAAAATATCTCTTCAATTAGATTGAAATTAATAGCCTAATTGAAGAAAATTTTGATTGAGTTTGGGTATATTTGTAATTACGCAAAAGTGGACCACCATCACAGATATAATCAAGCACAATAAAAAAAATTAAAAGTATACCCAATCCCAAGTATAATCAAGCCCAACCCGTACACAGTTGGACCAAATCACAAGCATAATTAAACCCAGTAAAAAAAATTAAAAGTATACTCAATCCCAAGTATAATCAAGTCCAGCCCGTACAAAAAATACAGTAAAACCTCGATAAATTAATAGCCTTGGAACTAGAGAAAATTATTAATTAAATGAGATATCAATTCATCTATTAATTAATAAATTATTAATTTACATAATTAACAGTATATCTTTTTTTTTTTAAAGGGGGGAGGGCTAACATGATGAAACTGGACAATTGTTTTATTCTAAAACCCGTTCTACGAAAAGAAACACTAAAATCGATAATGATATTGGAATAGTTTCTTCATGCAATACAAACTACAACACCAGATTAACTTATTACACTACAAAAATTCAGAGACGAGGATCAAACCAAAATCAATTTTGAAAAAAAACAAGCAACAATTGACTTTTATTATAAAAAAAAATATAAAATATATTTATATATTGAAAAAATATTAATTTATATATTAGTTGGGTATTCAAGGATTTTTCTAAAATGTATTATCTAAAAAATTTAGCGAAATATTAATTTATTAACATATGTCCAAGTTGGGACCAGCCAAAAATATTATTTAAAGGAGATAATTAATTTATCGGGTATTATCTTATCGAGGTTTTACTGTATCTCTTCAATTAGGCTGAAATTGATAACTTAATCGAAGAGAAATTCAAAACTCACCAAGATTTACATTGAAATCACCAAATGATTTATTACGTTTATACAACTTCTCCATCTTCCTCTTCACTCAAAGTCTATGTCTGCTTATATGCTTATATTTGATCCATGTATATTTGATGTTTGCTGAAGATCTCTCGACGACACAGAAATCAAAACTCACCAGTATTCTAAGTCAAATGGGCAGCTATGCAAGTTTATTAATAAGATCATTAATAATATTAATATGATATTATTGTGGACACATGTCAAACATGTTTGTGATGGTCATTTTCAAGTACATTCTCAATTTGACAAAAAGTATATTTTGCAGGAATATGGAGAACTAATATATTTCTTTTCCTTGCATTTAGTAGGGATTGACAAAAAGTAAATAAAAATAGAAAATAAACTCCAATAAAAATGATGATATAATCTTCAATACATTTCAATGGTGGGGATTCGAAAAGGGACCCAAGTAGCAGTAAGACTTATTTACTCTAATTTCATGAAATTTGAGTTTCCCTTAATTTGTGATCTAATGTACGTAAATGTGTTGCAGATGAGACTATATAAAAAAATGTCGTAAGATTCACACAGACATGGATTGTATGGTTGCCTTCCAGAAATGCTTAACTACATGGGCCTAACGGGATCTCTCCGTCACATTACAAGTAAGTCATCTTTATCATCATAATAGTTTGTTAAATATTTCGAATTTTCATGATGTTAACTGTTACAAGCTAATTAAGAGACGCTCGACTGCTAATGGACTACTGTGAAAAGATTGTTTCCCAAAGTGATGAAGCCTCAACAACCGAACCAGACTAAATTCTAATTGAGACTTTGAGACTTGGGAGTATTGCAAAATCCCATTCGCCTAGATATCTTCAAATGTTTTGGGTTTAATTTCCATGTATATATAATAATCATTTAATTTCAATACTTAAAGATTTATAATAATTCTAAATGAAATCATACCAGATCATAGACTTTTGAAACGGGCTAAACAAAATATTACAAGTTACATAAAACCAAAAAAAAAAACTCTAAAACAATCAGATATGCCCGTGCATTGCACGGGCCTAAGGACTAGTATCTATTATACTATATTAAAGCAGAAAATACCCCTAAGAAAATATCTCTTCAATTAGGCTATCAATTAGATTGAAATTGATAGCCTAATTGAAAAGAATTTTCATTAAGTTTGGGTATATTTGTAATTACGCAAAAGTGGACCACCATCACAGATATAATCAAGCCCAATTAGACCAAATCATGGGCATAATTAAGCCCAAAAATAAAAAATAAAAATATACCCAATACCAAGTATAATCAAGTCCAGCCCGTACCCAGTTGCACCAAATCGTAAGCATAATTAAGTCCGGTAAAAAATATTAAAATATACCCAATCCCAAGTAGAATAAAATATAGTTAAACCTCGATAAATTAATAGCCTTGGGACTAGAGAAAATTATTAATTAAATGAGATATTAATTCATCGATTAATTAATAAACTATTAATTTACATAAATAATATATTTTCATGTATATCTTTTTTTGGGGGGGGCTAACATGATGAAACTGGACAATCATTTTATTAAAAGTATACCCAATCCCAAGTAGAATAAAATACAGTAGAACCTCGATATTAATAGCCTTTGGACTAAAAAAAATTATTAATTAAATGAGATATTAATTCATCGATTAATTAATAAACTATTAATTTACATAAACAGTATATTTTTATGTATATTTTTCTTTTTGGAGGGTTAACATGATGAAATTGGACAATCATTTTATTAAAAGTATACCCAATCCCAAGTAGAAGAAAATACAGTAAAACCTCGATAAATTAATAGCTTTGGGACTAGAGAAAATTATTAATTAAATGAGATAATGACAATATTAATTTTTGGGGTTACTTATAAATAATTTGGTTTACTACCTATAAGTCAATTGTTACTTATGATTAACACTAAAATCAATAATGATATTGGAATAATTTCTTCTTGCAATACAAAATACAACAGCAGATCAACTTATCACACTAAAAAAATTCAGAGACGAGGTTCAAACCAAAATCAATTTTGAGAAAAAACAAGCAACAATTGACTTTTATTATAAAAAAATATAAAATATTTTTGTATATCGAAAAAATATTAATTTATATATTAGTTGGGCCTTCAAGGATTTTTTTAAAATGTATTATCTAATAAATTTAGTGAAATATTAATTTATCGACCTATGCCCAAGTTGGGACCAACCAAAAATATTATTTAAAGGAGATAATTAATTCATCGAGTATTATCTTATTGAGGTTTTACTGTATCTCTTCAATTATGCTGAAATTGATAACCTAATTGAAGAGAAATTCATTCATTTTTGGGTATTTTTGTAACTACACAAAATAAATAAAAATAGGTTAATATGTAATTTCACATTTTAAATACAACCACTTTCATAGTAACCCTAACTCGAATTCTTTATAAGCAATAAACCAAATTATCACCACTAGATCAAATACCAGTAATAGACTACCATTGATAAAATGCCCTAACTCGAATTTCTTTCAATTCAACAATTTTAACTTCAATAAGTTTACCAATAATCTTTGTTGAATAAGTAGCTAAATAATTATCTGGTGGAAGTAGTGATTTACAAGTATCTCCAAGATTTACATTGAAATCACCAGATGATTTATTACGTTTGTACAACTTCTCCATCTTCATCTTCACTCAAAGTCTATATCTGCTTATATGCTTATATTTGATCCATGTATATTTGATGTTTGCTGAAAATCTCTCGACGACACAGAAATCAAAACTCACCAGTATTCTAAGTCAAATGGAAAGGTATGCAAGTTTATTAATACGATCATTAATAATATTAATATGATATTATTATGGACACACACCAAACAGATTTGTGATGGCCATTTTCAAGCACATTCTCAACTTGACAAAAAGTATACTTTGCAAGAATATGGAGAACCAAAACCATTAATTTCTATAATGATATTGGAATAATTTCTTCTTGCAATACAAAATACAACAGCAGATCAACTTATCACACTACAAAAATTCAGAGACGAGGTTCAAACCAAAATCAATTTTGAGAAAAAACAAACAACAATTGATTTTTATTATAAAAAAATATAAAATATTTTTTTTATATCAAAAAAATATTAATTTATATATTAGTTGGGCCTTCAAGAATTTTTCTAAAATGTATTATCTAATAAATTTAGTGAAATATTTATTTATCGACCTATGCCCAAGTTGGGACCAACCAAAAATATTATTTAAAGGAGATAATTAATTTATCGAGTATTATCTTATCGAGGTTTTACTGTATCTCTTCAATTATGCTGAAATTGATAACCTAATTGAAGAGAAATTCATTCATTTTGGGGTATTTTTGTAACTACACAAAATAAATAAAAATAGGTCAATATGTAATTTCACATTTTAAATACAACCATTTTCAGAGTAACCCTAACTCGAATTCTTTATAGGTAGTAAACCAAATTATCACCACTATATCTAATACCAGTAATAAACTACCATTGATAAAATGCCCTAACTCGAATTTCTTTCAATTTAACAATTTTAACTTCAATAAGTTTACCAGTAATCTTTTTTTAATAAGTAGTTAATTAAATAATTATCTGGTGGAAGTAGTGATTTACAAGTATCTCCAAGATTTACATTGAAATCACCAGATGATTTACTACGTTTGTACAACTTCTCCATCTTCCTCTTCACTCAAAGTCTATATCTATTTATATGCTTATATTTGATCCATGTATATTTGATGTTTATTGAAGATCTCTCGACGACGCAGAAATCAAAACTCACCAGTATTCTAAGTCAAATGGGCAGGTATGCAAGTTTATTAATACGATCATTAATAATATTAATATGATATTATTATGGACACACTCCAAACATATTTGTGATGGCCATTTTCAAGTACATTCTCAACTTGACAAAAAGTATACTTTGCAGGAATATGGAGAACCAATAACCTATGTCCTTTCTTTGCACTTCGTAGACATTGACAAAAAGTAAATGAAAATAGAAAATAAACTCCAATAAAAATGATGGTATAATCTTCAATACATTTCAATGGTGGGGATATGAAAGGGGACCCAAGTAGCAGTAAGACCTATTTACTGCAATTTCAGTTTCCATTCATTTGTGATCTAATGTATGTAAATGTGTTGTAGATGGGACTATATCAAAAAAGGTCGCAAGATTCACACAGACATGGATTGTATGGTTGCTTTCCGGAAATGCTTAACTACATGGACCTAAGGGGACCTCTCCGTCACATTACAAGTAAGTCATTTTTATCATCATAATAGTTTGCCAAATATTTTGAATTTTCAGGATGTTAACTGTTACAATCCAATTAAGAGACGATCAACTGCTAATGGACTACTGTGAAAAGATTGTTTCCCAAAGTAATGAAGCCTCAACAACCGAGCCAGACCAAATTCTAATTGAGACTTTGAGAATTGAGAGTGCTGCAAATTCCACTCTCCTGAATATCTTCAACTACTTTGGGTTTAATTTCCATGTATATATAATAATCATTCAATTTCAATACCAAAGATTTATAATAATTCTAAATGAAATCATACCAGATCATAGACTTTTAAAACGGGCTAAACAAAATATTACAAGTTAAAAACCAAAAGCAACATAAAACCCAAAAAAAACTCTAAAACAATCAGATCTGCCCGTGCATTGCACGGGCCTAAGGACTAGTATACTTACCTTAAGACTAGGTACTTGATTAAGGCAATAACTCAAGGGATTGAGAATTTGAGATTAAATTGATATCCTAAACTAACGTAATTCTCGTCAGCATTTATTGTTTTATTAATCTATTCAAAAGGGATGACTGAATCTCTAACGACAATTGGCAATTTGAGCAGGAAACCTGGATTTTGATTCACATTCTAAAATAAAAGCATGCATGTATAATTGTATATATATTCTTTTCAAGAAGATTCATATTGACTATGTGAATATGTTTTTCAACAAAAAAAAAAAAAAACCTATGTGCGTGCGTGCGGCAGCAGAGAAATGGGGTATGGGTGGGGTTATGACTGTCTGTAATACAGGCCCATATCATCAGTTTCATTAGTTGTGCCTAGTTTTGTTATGGGCTTGATATAAGTACTTTATACTTAGAGATTTTTGGACATACCCCATTTAAAAGTCGAAATTTAAGATATCCTATTTGAATTTTTTTTTGAGATACCGCCATTTCAAGACAGAAGAGCCGTAGGTTAGGTTTATGATGGACGGCTAAAATAACACCCCATCTTGAAATGAGGGGGTATCTCAATTTTTTTTCTTCAAATAGGGGTATCTCAAATTTCGACTTTCAAATGGGGTATGTCCAAAAATCTTATTCGAAGTCAAACATTAAAATAGCAAAAATCTGAATTATGTGAGTCGAACCAACAAAAAATCCTAGTTACAACATGTGGCTGCCTTTACCCAATCAAAAATTGACACACACCTATTTTATAATTTATATAGGTTTCACTGTAGCTAATTGCAGGCCGCTTATAAAATAGTAAAGATATATAAATCATATGCCATGGGCAGAACTGCAGAAGTAATAGTGTTAATGTCGAAAAATATAAATGTAATTTTCATCAAAATAACTGTAACTCAGAACCTCAGGTGAATTTGATAAGTTGACTATGTATGTGTATATGATACATAGTTTTATGGGATCATGTCGATCAGTTACATAGTTTGTGACTTTGTGTACTTGTAAAAAACAAGGGAAAACTATTGCAGCCCACCAATACCAAAAGTTCTGTCAAAAGCTTTATCCAAAAAAATTGAACAAAGGGTCTTCTGAATGCATTACCTATTAATTAAGCCATCTTTTCATCATAATAATGTTTATAACGTGTAGTGCTTTGTTAGCAAGTCAAAGCGCGTAGTTATCAAATAATGATATACACAACTACACAAGTACACAACAAGTTTGAATGTTTGATCACTTGCGCTGCATTTTAATTATTTCCATTTGAATGTTTGAACGAATCTGTCACATTCACTAATCCAAATAACCAAATGAATCCAATTCTTTCTCATTCGATTCTTAACCATTTTGATTACACACACAAAGACGACAAGGTTGACTGACTTCCCAGTTCCTTCTTGTAGACAAACTGTAGTGTTTTGGTCGTTGCATGATATGCAGAAGTTTTAAAGTCAAGGCTTGTCACAATTGACTTATTATAATTCCATTGCACTTATCTTTCAATCTTGATCATATATATAGAAGTGGAAGAGTGTGATCAACCTAGCTACAAGCAAGTGGAAGTGTGGAAACAACACTAACCATTTTCAGTTTTTCCATACTAGTGTACTACTAGTCCATGACCAGCCTACTTGTCCATACCATACCCCTTCACTTTATGAACTTGACTTAGAAATTATGCAATTTGTGATATAGATTGGTATTGATCATGGACTTGTTTTATACGAAAATATATGTCCATTTCCAATATATTTATGACAAGTTGATCGATTTATACTTATACGGTTGCATTCTGAATTTTCATAGACTTACATCATGGAATTTACTTCCTATTTCCTAACCTTGTGTAATTTTCTATCACGTATACTAAGTAGATAATCGAAACCGCAAGCATGTTCATTAATTCACTCAAAAACAAAGAAAATAAGTAGAAAATTTTCCTATTTTATGAAATAGTCTTGTATTGACAATGCAATACAATTATTGAGATGAATTGGGCTTGTTAAGAATGAAAGTGAAACGTTGATGACATAATAGCTTGAAAATGTGACATTATACCCTTGGACACACTATATATTGAGGTCAATTGTATCTCAAGTTGATTAGTTTTCACTTGTTGATTGGGATTTTTAGCAATTTCTGTAACTGTGACATCAGGTGATGAAAATTATATCAACCAAATGCATTCCCATTCCTCAATTATATAATATCAATATACATGACTCACCATGAAGTATATATGTGCAAGCAAATATTCAAGAAGACAAGAGGAAAACATAACATCTCAATCAAAGGAACGAAATTTCCATACTTTTTATTTTTTTTTTTGTAGTGGGAGGGAGATTTGCAAATAAATGGTTTGGTGTCTACTTCCAAAAGAATCAAGAGAATTTTCTTGGAACGAAAAAAGAAAGTAAATGGGATACAGCAGCTGGGATACAGCAGGGGGACCCTTTGGGGCCTCTTCTCTTTACTTTGGTCTTGCATTCATTGATACACCGCATTCAGTCAGAATGCCACTTAGAGTTGCAGGCATGGTACTTAGATGATGGTACTCTGATTGGTAATACAGAACATGTGGCTAGAGCTATTCGTATCATTCAGGAAAGAGGACCATCTCTTGGGCTCGTGCTTAATGTGTCTAAGACAGAGTTGTTCTGGCCTTCTGTTGATCCTGACTGCTCTTATACAGATATCTTTCCGGTTGGTATATCATGTCCTCAGCGAGAGGTTAAGTTGCTTGGAGGGGCTGTAAGTATTGATGCATCATTTATTGTGGGTAATGTTCGTCAACGAGTGGATAAGACACTTCAACTTATCGACTTATTACCACAGCTAAAGGATCCGCAGTGTGAGTTGGCACTTTTACGTTCTTGTATGAGATTATCTAAACTCACCTTTGCTCTCCGTACTTGCCCCCCTGATTATGTTTAGGAAACAGCCGAATGGTTTGACCACAAGTTTCGTGCAGCCCTTCAAAATATTGTGATTTTTGATGGACCTGATTTTGGCGATCTACAGTGGCATATGGCAACCCTCCCATTACGTATGGGTGGACTTGGTATCTATTGTGCTACTGATGTTATGAAGTTTGCTTTCGTAGCTTCACGTACGCAAACCAAGGATCTCCAGGACCACATTCTTCGAGGTTGTGACACTCCACCTATGGGTAATGTTTTCGATACTGCCATTGCTAGTTTATATCTTTCTATACCTGATTTTGATCTCAGTAATCTTGCTCCAACTGCTACCGTCCCCTTCAGACCCCAACATGTCTTGGCGGAAGCATACTATAACAAGATTAGTTCTGGTCTTGAGAGGGAATTTGAGTTGTCAACTAGACAAAAAGCCGTGATTGGATGTGTGCAGTCAGAACATGCCAAAGATTTTCTCCTTGCTATCACGATGGAAGGGCTTGGACAACGCATGACGCCTGTAGAATATCGTGCCATTCTTCGTTATCGATTGATGATCCCTCTATATTCAGATGGTGAGCTTTGTCTAGTGTGCAAGAAGAGTAGACTTGATGCTTTCGGGGACCATGCGGCCCATTGTAAGCATTACCCCGACTTCAAGTACAGGCATGACCACGTTAGAGATATCTTGTGTGATGTGTTCTGGCGGGCTGGCGTACAGGTTAAGAAGGAGGCTCCTGTTAACTTTCTTACTGATCCTAAGGAAGGAAGATCGACATTACGTCCTGCTGATATTCTGGTCTACAACTGGTCTGAAGGTAAACATGCGTGTGTTGATGTTACAGGGGCGTCTCCGATGGTTGGGCTGAGTGCTGGGATTTTTGAGGTGGGGCTAGCAGCTAGCAATGCAGCCGCGACAAAAGTGGAGAAACATGACGGAGCTTGTAGGGCTAACCAACATAGTTTCATCCCCTTTGCATTTGACACATTTGGATTGCTAGGCTCAGAAGTAGTTGAGCTCCTCAGGAGAGTGCAGAAGATAATGGATAGCAACGTGATGACTGCAGGTTCGAACGAATATGTATTTAGGAGAATCAGGTTTGCTATCCAGAAAGGACTTATCGCGCAGTTTGTAGCGCGTTTGTCCTCTACTTTTGTGTAATTCGTTGAGCTTATCAACTCTTAAAATAAAAAAAATAAAAAAAAACTGTGAAAACTTGTTATTGTTGTTGGTCCTAGACTTGTAGTGTAATTGAAAACAAATTATCTCCGAAGACGTCGTCTTGACACATAAAATGTACAGGTGCATCGAGACATATGTTGGCTCATTCGATCGAAAACCAACTTGGAAAACAATAATTTGTCAGTTTTTTAGATTTTTCATTGGATTTTCATATTGGCAATTTATTGAAAGTTTGTTTAATCGAATTTATTTGAACGATACCGGATTGGAGTATGGACTTGATCCAATTTGTTTTAAATTTGGATTGGGATTGAAGTTGGGGCCTCAAGTTATGTTATCTGTCAGCAGGGCCTTCAAGTTAATCAATCTGTCAGACTGTTCATTGCATATTTGTATTAAGTGCTTTTGTACTGATTAATGGTTCAATCAGTGAATAAATCAAATTTCTGTAATTAGATTGCAAGAACAAATCTCAACACAAATCACATTATATTAATAGCCATTCTCAATCCTATAGACGTTTTAACAAAGCCAGAGCCCAGAAGTACCTTTTGTAATTCCGATTGCATCATAAAGCGCAAAACACGGAATTATAAGAATTAAGCACAATGCATTTTGTATAAGGCTCTTAAATAATTTAAAACATATATAGAGTACAGTACCTTTTGTTATTAAGTTTGAACACTGAACCCTAGTCCAGAAACCCCCACCAAAGCCAAGACCTTGATTCTTCCATAGCCACTGCCCACCAACACGTTCACAGGACATGTAAATCACCCAGAGCTGGAAACAGAAGCGGCAGATCCTATCGCAATAACAATCCGTTCATCATAATCACCACAGCATTTGCTAGCGCTTCTTGCCATTGCTGGCGGTGCATCAATCTCAGTAGTGTCACAAGTACAACAAAGAGCAAGACCAATCATCAAGATAATATACAGGTAAAGAACAATGGTTACCCCAATTATGACCATTAAATGATAAGCCATGAAGAAGATAGTGATAGAGAGAAAATCAAAGAATGGTTTTGGCCTAAATGATTTAACTTTTAAGAACATACCAAAATTATATCTTAAGTAACATTTTTGTCAATTTGCAATTTGGTTTTGCATTAAACACTATCCATGAATCTATCCAGTTTTAGATTGTAACTATCTACTGTATGTGTGGCAAGAGCTAGAGGTGAATAGATGTCAGGTGGCACTTGTGTTTTACAAATGGATTGTCTGTTGTAATTGTGGTTTCTAGGCCATTTTAGTCCATTGACAGTTTTGTTTTGCATTAAACAGATTCCAATTATTTAATGCGTGGGAAGAAAATTGATGCATGCATTTCCTAAAAAATATTAATCAGAGCAACCATCATGCATTGTTGAATCATTACACCAATGCCACCAGGTTCAATGTTTCTGGTTGCTGGACTGAACACTGCTGGGTTATTTGGTTGGGTCTGAATATCCCGATCGGGTATGCATGATACCGGTGAGTCGGTGACCTGATTGTTAGTCCAGAGTTGGGTATGAACTGGTAGTGTCTACCTGTTGCATGGATCATGGATGTATGTGTTCTTGTATACTTGTGATTTTGTTATTGTCCTTTTCTAGTTTGCTTGACATATTGGCTAAAACAAAATATCCACCCTGCAAATAATTTGCAGCCATAATATTATTTCTAGGAGGCAAACAAAAATAATGCCTATGTTATATGAGAACTAAATAGATTAAACAAAAAAAAAAAAAAATGTAATCCAAATAGATAATTTATGTTCATATTCTTGTATTATTAATTATCAAATGCAAAAATAAAATCATCCACCACCGCCGCAACCACCACCACAACTACTACTACCACCACCACCACCACCAGCACATTCACTATTACCACCGTCACCAGTCCCATTTTCACCTACACTTTTACTGCCATCACTACCTTCATATTTACCTTCTTCAGCTTTAGAAATATTATGACAAGCAATTTGATTATAAATCCACGCGTCATCACTTCTAATATACGTAACATAGACACATAGTGGTTATTATTAGCAGATTTTTTTGGTGTTGCGCGCTCTTGCAGGTTTACGGGTGAACCATCTACTTGATATAAAATTCTTGAATCTGTTCAGAAACATCTTCATCATGCAAATATCAAATTCATCAAAATAAAACTTGTAAACTTTAAACACACAAAACCAATTTATGTAGAATTAATCCAGCTTAAACAACAAGTTATCTAGAGTTTTTTCCTATACCAATTGCTCTGTTGGACTTTGGGTTACTTGGACCTTATACTAATCCAACCCACCCAAAAAGACATACAGTCATGGTTGGACCTTGGGCAGTTGGACTTACACTCTTTCACCAATAGATTTCATTTTTTTTTTTTTTTGGCTAATTGCTATAGTTTAAATGTTTAATAATGAATGTAACCAAACATACATGACAGGTTCAACTCTTACCAAGTACCAAGCTACCTACCATACATCATACATGTGCTCTCAGTACTGGTTGTCGATCTGGTTGGAAGATTTCAGTAAGATGACACTCTCAGACTCACTCTTTACTGGACAGTCTGGTCCAAGTCCAACTTCTTCTGATGAGGGTGAGGGACCATTTTTATAGGTCCATTTAGTCACATGAACTACTTTTTTTCTGCAACAATAGTACACTATATGTAAGCAAAGCAAAGATATCCAATAAAATTCGGATTTGCATGTTTGTTTTAAAGACTGGAAGCTAATGTCGTTTAGAGCCAAAAAGGGTGGTTTCAAGCATGTAATGGATATGGATGGAATGCAGCTTTCTACTTTCAATTGTGGTCCTCTTTAGTTTTCATATACATGGATGAAAAAATCAAAGTTGATTCAGAAGAAAAACTTCAACTTGATGCCTTGTTTTATGAAAACAATATGTCGACACAATGTGTTTATGGTTACGAATATCCACATTTTGTGATTAGAGTGTGTGATGGATAGAAACTTGCTCACTAGACCTTTAAACACCTTAGGGATGTTAACGGCCAGTTGGTTTGGAGCCGGGTACCCCTATCTCCATCCTCATTCTCATTTAGTTTTTTAGTCTCCATTCTTGTTTCCCCATTTGAGACTATTCGGGAACCCGTCCCACCTTCAATAGGGATCGGCTCCACGGGTATTTTTTACACCCTTAAAACACCTTGAAGTTGATCTATAGTGTTTATGGATATCCACATTATGTGATGATTAATTAGAGTGGTACCATAGTTACTTACGGATTGGTATTAATTTCTCAAATGAATTTCGTGTCAACTTAAACAATATCATGTAGTTTTAATTTGTGAGATTAATCGATCGAATATATTCAAATCTAGCTTAGCTGATTGCATGATCAATTATACTATTATAGGCCTATTTTAAGGAAATTTTAAGATTCAGGAAAAAAAAAAAAATTACTCACAGAGTGTGGGACAAGAAAAAAACATTCTAAAAAGGGAAAGAATATAATTTAAAAACATTGCAAATTGAAAAAAGGAATTTTTAGATAACCTCAAAAGAGAATCATATGTTTTTTTAAGGTGGTACCAATACCTTGAACCACATTTCCTACACACGACTGGCACACCTCTGCAGTGGGCTATCCCTTGTTGTCCACAATCCCATTGTTCTCTCGCACATGTCCTACATTCCAATATTTAGAGCATTTTTTTTTTCTTAATAAGCATTTATTGAGAATTTGAGTTTAGCTAGTCAAGACTCTCAAAGAAGTAAAGAACACTGTTAAATATCTTAGTGCTAATTTAAACTCCTAAATTTACAGAAAAAATCTAGAGTAAATATGGTTAAACATTACAGCCCATTTACAACAATGGTTTCAGTGCAAGTTTTACTTTCAAAGACCAATAGGTCCTAATGAAGACACTAGTCACACACATGCAGTGAAACATGTCAATGAGCAGAGATAGCAGCATGGCAGCACTTCACATACTAGTATCAGAAAAGAACAAGGTTTAATGTATATTACACTGTTGAGATTCTAGTGCTATGTTGTCTTATTTACTAGATACCAAATAGAGATAGATGCAAAGAGTGACAGAGAAAGGACTAGTTTACATGTTTTAAATACCCTTTTTTAATAGAAGAACACAGAGAAGATATACTATATCTAAACTTCAAAACATCTTGCTTTTGGAATTCTGCTTTTCCTTATCTCTGTACTGGAATTTTGAATACCACTTTGTTTGAGGTATATTTTTTTTCATTTTAGATCTCAAGTAATATAGATTATTCTGTACTTCTTACCATTCTTGTTCTTGGGTGTTTGAGTGTATTCTCTTAGTTGAGTTTTGTTTTTTGAATTTCTTGCCTTATGTTGATGGAGATTTCTTTGAGGTTTCTTAACGTAGGATGTTCTTTGTTGTTTTTAATATGGTTATTGGTTGAAGTTGTAAGGGAGAGGAGATATGTTGAGGATGAGGATTTGAAGCAAACTAACAGCAATAACAAACAGAGAAAAACCAGAGTATTTATCAAGATTACTCTACTTTCTAACATTTTGATATCATTATCATACTTGGGGTTTTGTGTTTATAAGTTTTGGAAACTTAAAACCCTTTCTATAGATTTGGTTTTCAAGGGAGTGACTTGGTTTCTTGTATCTCTTTCTACATTCTATTTCAAAAGCAGAACAAGTAGAGAAGATAAAAGGTGGCCCTTGGTTATGGTGTTATGGTGGTTATATTCCACCATTGTGAATTCTCTGTCTGTCTCCATTTTCTTTCTCACCCATTTGAAGTCCAACTACATCCTACAAGATAGTTTTGTTGATTTTGCTTCTCTCCCCCTTTCTATTCTTCTTTGTTTTAATGCTTTACGATTCAGCCATGCCAAAGAAATCCAAGAACTTGAACAACCATTACTTTATGAGGAAGAAATCCCAAATAACGATTTTCGTTCATTTTCAAAAGCTGGAGTTTGGAGCCAAATTACATTCCGGTGGCTTAACCCGCTCTTTGAAATTGGTCGAGCGGGTGAACTTGAATTGTCCCATATACCTCAAGTTCCTGACTCCGAAACAGCAGAAAAAGCATATGCCTTGTTGCAAGAATCACTAGCGTATAAAACAGAAACTTTCTCTTTGCCCGGAGCTATTATTCGCGCTATATGGAGACCTCTGGCTCTAAATGCAGTTTTTGCAGGTAAAACATCTATCCCTACCACATCTATCCACTAGTTTATCTAGTTTCCCATCCTCTTGTATAATATATGATGTATAAACTAAGCATCTTTACAGCTTTACTGAAACTTTGGTGTATAATCTAGTTTCACATGCTCTTGTTCATATGCATGTTGCACTAATATGTTCAGATTCCTTACTCTATAATGCTTAATGAGGTGTCATCCATAAAGCATACTTGTATTTTATTGCTGTCCAATAAGGTCATCCAAAGTCTGGCAATATCCAAACTTCAATAACAAGTCTTTCACACTTTCATATATAACATAATCTCACAAGTAAGATATGATAAGAGAAATATTGCTTAATACCTATGTTCTACTATTGTCTCAAATTTTTATGTATTGTTGTTAAACAAATTTCAGGTATAAACACCATTGCATCCTACCTGGGGCCCTTCCTAATCACAAATTTTGTCAATTTCTTATCGGGAAAACAAGATGATTCAAGCCACAGTTATGGACTTAGCCTTGCATTGCTTCTCTTTCTAGCTAAGACAGTTGAGTCATTGTCACAACGACAATGGTACTTTGGAGCTTATAGAATTGGTATTCGAGTGCGAGCTGCTCTTTTGGTATCAATCTATAAGAAGACTGTCAAAACAAAGAATTTTGGCCCAACCACTGGTAAAATAGTGAATTTCATTAATGTAGACGTTGAGAGGATTGGAGATTTTTGTTTCCATATTCATGGAGTATGGTTGCTTCCAGTCCAAATATTTTTAGCTGTGGTCATTTTGAACAGAAACCTTGGTTGGGCCCCTTCCATTGCTGCAGTCTTTGCCACAGTAGTAGTGATGGTAAGCAACACTCCACTGGCTGGTTTGCAGGAAAAATTTCACTCTAAGATCATGGAAGCTAAGGACGCAAGAATTAAGTCTACTTCCGAGACTCTTAAAAGTATGAGGGTCTTGAAGTTGCATTCTTGGGAAACGAGTCACTTGAAGAACATCTTAAAGCTTAGAGAGAATGAGAGAAGCTGGTTGAAAAAATACCTATATTTATGCGCCGGAATTGCCTTTCTCTTTTGGACTTCACCTACTTTAGTATCTGCCACGACTTTTGGCGTCTGCATTTTAGTTAAAACACCTTTAACATCTGGGACTGTTTTGTCAGCTCTAGCAACTTTTAGAATATTGCAAGAACCTATCTATAATCTCCCAGAGCTAATTTCTATTATTGCCCAGACGAAGGTCTCCATTGACCGACTGCAAGATTTCATTAGAGAAGAAGATCAAAAGACACCAGCTTCCAGTTATACTCCTAAACCATTCAGTGTTGCTATAGAGATTAGAAGTGGGGAATACACATGGGATAGAGGTAATCCATTTTTGAATAAGCCGACAATCAAAATTACCAAGAATATAAAAATCATGCAAGGAAGTAAGATTGCAGTATGTGGAACTGTTGGGTCAGGGAAATCAAGTTTTCTTAGTAGTATACTTGATGAGATTCCGCGAATTTCTGGGTTGGGGATTAAGGTATATGGTTCAAAAGCTTACGTAGCACAAAGCGCCTGGATTCAGACTGGTACAGTCAGAGAGAATGTGTTGTTTGGTAAGGAAATGGACAAAGGTCTTTATGAGGAGGTCCTGAAGGCTTGTGCACTAAATAGGGATATTGATATGTGGGCTGATGGAGACTGGAGTGTGCTTGGAGAGAGAGGAATGAATCTGAGCGGAGGGCAGAAGCAGAGGATTCAGCTTGCAAGGGCCATCTATAGTGACGCAGATGTTTATTTGCTAGACGATCCTTTTAGTGCAGTGGATGCACATACAGGAGCACATCTTTTTAGGGTAAGCAAGTACACCATGTCTAATACCTCACTAATTGTATGTACATACAACATTCAAGAAATAGTGTTCATCCCCTTCCCTCGGTAGATAACTCCAGTAATATTTCTTTATTTTACGGGTTTTTCTTTTGGGTGTGCAGGAATGTCTGATGTGCGTTTTATCAGAAAAGACTGTCATGTACGTCACACATCAGTTGGAGTTCTTGGATGCTTCAGACCTTGTTTTAGTAAGTCACTAGATTCTAGCATTTTGTATCAATTAGGTTGTACAACACGCCCAATTTCAAAATGTGATGTTACATCACTGATACTAACTATACAATAATGCATATAAAAATGTCTAGATGTAACGAATTGTTTATGCATAAACAATGTACTACAAAAGATTATGTTAAGGATCACCTGTACTGTTCTTGTGTTGATAAAGTCTTTGAAGTCCTCCAATCCCAACCATCTAAATATGAGTGATCATCAGTCATCCTGAAGTATTTTCTTTCCTTATAGGACTTCTTTTGTTGATCACTGTCACAGGTAATAAAAGATGGAAAAATTGTTCAGTCAGGAAAATATGAAGAGTTGATTGCAGACGCCGAAGGTGAGCTTGTCAAACAAATGGCTGCCCACAGCCAATCCCTTAGCCAAGTTACTCCGCACCAAGATGACAAAATCTTAATCTCTGGATTGCAAAAGAGGAATCAATGTGAGCTTATAGAGGAAATATCAGACAATAAGTACGAGAATGTGACAATGTCAGATAACAACAATGAGGAAGTAACAGAAACAGGTAGAGTGAAATGGCGAGTTTACTCCATCTTTCTATCTTCAGCATACAAAGGAGCTCTTGTACCAGTTATTCTTCTCTGTCATGTTCTTTTCCAAGGATTACAAATAAGCAGCAATTATTGGATCGCTTGGGCCACTGAAGAGGAAGGAAAGGTCAGCGAGAAGCAACTCATAGGAATATTTGTGTTGTTGTCTGTTGGAAGCTCCATCTTCATCTTGGGAAGGGCTGTTCTGCTTTCAACCATCGCCATCGAGTCTGCTCAGAGGCTTTTCCTTGGCATGATAAACTCCATTTTCCGAGCAAAGATTTCGTTCTTTGATTCCACACCTTCAAGTCAAATACTTAATAGGGTAAGTTATATCATATTTTACCTAACTAAATTTGTTTTCCCTATGTACGTGCATTAATCATGTGTATTTTTTTGCAAGAATAACATCCCTGTTTTCTTCAATGCCCTTCTCAGTCTTCCACCGATCAGAGCACAGTGGACACAGACATTTCCTACAGATTAGCAGGATTGGCTTTTGCACTCATTCAACTGTTAAGCATCATAGTTCTTATGTCTCATGTTGCTTGGCAAATATTTCTTCTCTTTTTGGTTATCCTAGCGATCTCTGTATGGTATCAGGTAGGGAATTTTTTTATTGTTTATATTAAGTGATATGTGTTGGGGGGGGGGGGGGGGGGGGATTATATCAGTTCTATAAGCAAGCGTAAGATAAACTCCTTTACATGGTACATAAAAAAAATAAAATAACACGTCATATGAGGCACCTTCTAATGCCTGAGGGAGTTTATCTAAGGATACATCCATCACCCTTTTATTAACAAGTATAGCTCTTTGCCTACCAATATGATCTACAGATCACCCCTCTTCCTGTGGAAATGACCCTGCATAGCAGGTAGGAAAACTAAAGCACATAAATGACCATCTAACATTTTTCTGCCATTATAACACCAACCATTTTACCAGGAAAGCATATTTCAGAAAAACAATATCTCTGAGCTCGATGGTCTAACCAATGATCCCAATTTTTGGCTTAAGATAAATGCCATGTTGGGAATGTATAAATTAGTTATCTATTTAAAACTCTAGTCAATGACTAATTTGGATTCCCTCTTTCCTGAAAGTAGCATCAGTTACTTGGTGGAATTATTATTTGAGACACTAAACTTTTTTGCTGCAGACTTACTACATCAATACAGCCAGAGAACTAGCTAGGATGAAGGAGACTAGAAAATCACCAATCCTGCACCACTTCTCAGAGTCGATTGCTGGGGCATCAACAATCCGCTGCTTCAATCAGGAAACCCGTTTCCTTGAAAAGAGCCAAAACTTGATCGACGATTACTCTCGTCTCACATTTCACAGTTTTGCTACAATGGAATGGCTCTGTGTTCGAATCAACTTCCTATTCAACCTTGTCTTCTTATTTATGCTTATTGTCTTGGTAACTCTTCCAAGGACAGCCATCGATCCAAGTAAGATTTTATATCTATCTTATAAGACCCTTTAACCAGGAGGAATTAGTCGATGTCTGTTTAGCGTATACAGACATAGAGGCATACATATATATATAATTATATATAGCCCTTTCTCAACATAATTTCACCAAATTTTCTTTTGACTTCCCAAAAGATAAAGGTACCAAAAACATAAAGGTTCTCCTGGCCCTGAGAGTAGTTTGATGGCTGATCTCAACTTCTACATGGCTGTACTTTTCAACAATGATGCTTACTTTTTATGTTTTGTACTACTAACCTTTGTTTACGTGTGTTTATGAGTGGGAAGTACTTCTTCCGGTGTATTAGGTTTTATTGAAATCTTTCTTTAGAACAAATATGGATATGAATTAACATGGTTAGGAAACGTTATTGCAGGCATGGCAGGACTTGCTGCTACCTATGGCTTGAGCCTACATGTTCTACATGTTCTACAGGCTTTTATATCTATCTTATAAGACCCTTTAACCAGGAGGAATTAGTCGATGTCTGTTTAGCGTATACAGACATAGAGGCATACATATATATATAATTATATATAGCCCTTTCTCAACATAATTTCACCAAATTTTCTTTTGACTTCCCAAAAGATAAAGGTACCAAAAACATAAAGGTTCTCCTGGCCCTGAGAGTAGTTTGATGGCTGATCTCAACTTCTACATGGCTGTACTTTTCAACAATGATGCTTACTTTTTATGTTTTGTACTACTAACCTTTGTTTACGTGTGTTTATGAGTGGGAAGTACTTCTTCCGGTGTATTAGGTTTTATTGAAATCTTTCTTTAGAACAAATATGGATATGAATTAACATGGTTAGGAAACGTTATTGCAGGCATGGCAGGACTTGCTGCTACCTATGGCTTGAGCCTACATGTTCTACAGGCTTGGGTGATATGGAACCTTTGCAATGTTGAAAACAAGATGATATCGGTGGAGAGAATTCTACAGTTCTCAAATATACCAAGTGAACCTCCATTAGAGATTGAAGGATGCATACCACATCCAGATTGGCCAACGAATGGAACTATCAATATTGAAAATCTCCACGTTCAATACAGCCCGTCACTTCCCATGATTCTCAAAGGAATCACTTGCAAGATTCCGGGAAAGAAAAAGATTGGCGTTGTTGGCAGGACAGGCAGTGGCAAATCCACTCTCATCCAAGCTCTTTTCAGGGTAGTGGAGCCCTCAGATGGTAGGATTTTGATCGACGGGGTCGACATTGGTAAAATGGGTTTGCAGGACTTGAGGTCTAGATTGAGCATAATTCCTCAAGACCCTACTCTGTTTCAAGGAACCATTAGAACTAATCTAGATCCTCTAATGCAACATTCTGATTTTGATATATGGGAGGTAAATCTTGCAAATGAATCCTTTTCCCCTTAAAATAATGAAAAGTTTGGTTCACTTGAAAATTCCGACATTTCAGGTACTAAATAAATGTCACCTGGGGAAAATAGTAAGACAGGATCAGAGGCTTCTTGATGCGCCAGGTATTTTAGTTATGTATACGATGTAAGTGTTTCGTACCATGATTTTTCACATGTTGTATGATCTAAAATGTTGAAAAAATGTACAGTTGCAGAAGATGGACAGAACTGGAGTGTGGGACAAAGGCAGTTGGTTTGCCTGGCTAGGGTGCTGCTGAATAAAAGAAGAATTCTGGTGTTGGATGAGGCTACGGCTTCGGTGGATACAGCTACAGACAATGTTATACAGAAAACTTTACGAGAAGAAACTAGTAACTGTACTGTTATAACTGTCGCCCATCGAATACCTACAGTGATTGACAATGACCTGGTCCTGGTGCTAGACAAAGGTATGGGAAAGAAAGCAATCAAATAAATGAGTTAACAGTTTTGGCTTTAAATAGTCGAGCAAATAAGTGGTATCGTGCTTTTTAAGCATGGTTTATATATCATATACTCCTCAAATATTTTTCTAACTTTTCCTTTCATAATTCGGATTTTGCAGGCAATATTGTTGAATACGACTCCCCTATGGAGTTACTTAAGGATAATTCATCTGCATTCTCAAAGCTGGTGATGGAGTTTCTAAGGAGATCATCCAGGAGTAGTCATCACATGTCCACAAATCAATAAATCAATGACAGAATATCATTGATGAACTTAATGAAACCAAGAAAGTGGAGTGAGTATTTTTCCACAAGATGTACATTCAAATAGAAGAAGCACGGTAATAGTGCCGACAGCCATGTAGCAAATAACAAGCCAATAATAGCACTGGAAAGAAAATACTGACAGCGGTCAAACCATTAGACGAAAAGACGCAGTTTTGTTCTCAACTGTACAGAATTTGACTAGATGGAATTATCTTAACTTACTTGATACGAGAGGGAAAGAAATAGCGAATGTATTCTGCCACCAGCAAGGCTGGAGTTTGCTATACAAAACACGCTTAGAGGTGGCTTCTATGTGTAGGTTCTGCACACAAATGTGCAATGCTGGTAAAATGACCGAAGGGGCAAGGTTTATGAAGTTCCATTGAAAAGAGCTAGGAAAACTCCCATTGTTCCATTTATACTTCTTGTATTTGTTAACGAAAGCATAGGCTGAGTGGGAGTGATTCAGCATATGTATCTGGATTGCTTAAATCACTCAGTGTGGTAATTCATCAAACAATTCATACGCGATTCATGTCATTCGGACTATAGACACCTGCCTAACCATCTAAGACTAGTTTTTTTTTCCTTCAATAGTTCAATTAGAAGAACCATACTATGCCATGCAAGTAACAGGCTTGTCTATGTATCAATGTCTAACAAGAATATTTCAAAAAAACAGCTTATGTATCAATGTCTAACAGGAATATTTCATAAAAACATTTCGCAACAACACACTTCATATATGAACTATAACATAATAAATCTGAGATGAGAAAACCAACTTGTACTGCTAGAAGCCCAGTAAGAATGTTTGGTTGGTTGGTATCCCATTCATTCTGCCACAAATATATTTCTCAAGTTGGCTCATTGAAAATGAGGGAAGAAGCCAAGGCTTGCTTTCATAAGCATGCTTCAAAAACAAAAAAGACAGTACAAAATGCCAAGTAATGTATTCTGGGCAATGTAACAAAAATGTTTGCTGTCCAGCATGATCATTTCATTTCAATGGATGGTTGTTCAGGGCAGTTCCAGGAATTTGATTATCAGGGTGGGCAGTTCCAGTTAACATTTGACGACCAGAGATCATTCTGAGTTGGCTACATTCCCAGATCATCATATGGGTTTTTCACAATAGAAGACCGCGGTAGGAACAAATGTCATGCACATTGTGGACTATAGACACATTTTGGAAAGGGACAATTATGATCAATATATAAACTAACTAGAGATATATAGATTATATGATAACTTGCACAAACCAGAGATTATATAATACTGTAACTTCCAATTGAAAAACATGATCTTTTCCTAAACTATGTAAGTGTACTTATTATATAGAGAGTTTCAGACAATACATCAAACTTGCAATAACAAGCCAAATATTCAGTTGCAATTTGCAAGTAACAACATTCCCCAAAACACAAAAAATGCTGAGATTTCAATGTTCTTTTAGTTGGGAATCTTGGGATCAGAGAAGAACTTGTTCAGTGATGGCATGACCTCAGGAGACTTATTGCGAACAAACCTTCTAAGCTTGTGCTCCTTGTATTTCTCACCCTCAGAGTGGTTCTCAAGAATTCCAGCAGCCCTATTTTCTTTAGTAACCCTGTAAGAAACCTCATAGTTTAGTTAATAAGCAAGAAATGAGTATAGTTTGATCAAACTCTCTAAGAGTGTATGCTAGTTGTATGTGCAAATTTGTAACAATACATATCTTTTGATCATAGTGAGTGAGATATACTCTATAACTGTGTATATTAGTTGTATGTGCTCCATATAAAATATCAAATATTCAGAACTTTTGCTATCATTTCCTGTGACCAAGGCCCTACTTAACTTATAGCTGTAAAAACTGCAACACGCAAAACCTTAGCCTATGCAATGCTGATTTTTATTGTTAAGACTTCTGTCAAGACACAAAGTTACCCTCAAACATAGAAAAAAATCTATGTTGTGTGCTATCTGCAATCTGCAGTTTTTGACTATGCACAAAACAGAGGCTTATATCACACTAATACTCTTTTCCAACATTTGTTATGCAAATAGCTTGCCTTGTTGAGCATCAAATATATCAATTTTAGTTACTCGTATAATTCTCAAACAACATATCCAACTTTTCAAATAAAAGGGAATTTAACAGAAAGAAGTACCTCACTTCAGGGTTCCCAGTGATGTTCCTTATAAGTTGATAGCCACAAATACCAACAACTGTTCCCACTGCTGCAAACAGTGGATACACCTACAAAAATAAACAGAACACAGCATTCTGTGATGAGCAATTACATAAAAGAAAGAGGAAGATAGTAACAATTGTTCAAGAGACAGTTACAGAATCTTATCCGCCCTACAGGAGTATTGTTTATACTTCTAAAACTTATTTGACAAAAACATTCAATAATTGCAGGATACAGGATAGTATAAATATTAAATACTTGATGTTCCCGCGTACTTGGAGAACGTAAATATTGGCTCAAAGACCTAGCTCAATCACATTGTCATCTTGGTTTCCAGAGGAAATACAAAATGCACATTGCCCATGATCTTAATAAGAAAAGTCACAACAACTTAAATTACATTATGTCATACATATAATCTAAGCTGACTGTACTAATCTTTATTAAATGGCAAAGTTAGGCTTTTGGCGTTGCGGCAGGGGTCAGCAAGCAAACTATTATGTTTGCATAAATTCATTAATAGGAGGAATCATCTAAATATCTAATAAGTTTTCTGGATAAAGAGTGAAAAATATCAAAAAGCTAGGATGTCACTAAATACTCGAAAGGTGAGGTACTCTTCTTCACCCCAATCCTATCAGGTTCCATGTACCTACTTTGTTATGGACATTGTATCTCACAGGGGAGTCAAGTTCCCCTCTCCCTCCCATCCCCTAGCCCTGCTTGCCAATTATGTTGATCGTTATTAATTATTACATAATACAGATAAATACACAAAATACACAACACTATGGTGTTTCTTCTAATTTAATTCTTCTCGCTAAGAACGATCAAATCTAAAACATTAATCCTCCCATTAGGTTCTTTTTGTCAACATCCCCTTATTAGCTTTTATCAGAACACCTTGTTTAATCAACCAGGTAATCCCTTTTTATCGAGGAACTATCTTAACTCTTAAGATCAAAGCTAGAATCTTTTAACATCAAATCAGTTGTACCAAATGCTATCATGGATAGAGTAAAACCAATACATTAAATCTACCAAAAAAGATATATCAACACTAAACCTTGTGTAGTTGTGTGAAAAATTAATTAAACTTTTGCACAAAAATTTCATGTTGTCCACACATAAAAAAAACATCCACTCTATATTATTTGATTATATGAATAGTATATATATACCTCAGGCCTAATCCATCTTTTCCAGGCAGAAGGAGCAGCAGAAGCCATTTCTGAGTTTGAAAGAGAGAATAATAAAAGAGAAACAGAAAACACACAAAGAAGAAGAAGCAGTAGTAAACCCTTCTCCAAGAAAGCTAGAGCAAAACAAATAAAAGCAGGGTTTATGTGTAAGGTGGTTTCTATATATAAGACGTTACGTGTGAAAATTTAAGTCTTTATTAGTAGCCAGCGGTATGCAATAAACCACCCAGTTTGAAACTTTGAATTAGAATTGAATTCCTTCCTTCATTGTGTTTAACTCCGAATATTCTGGAAGAGTTTTTATCTATAAAAATCATTAAATCTTTAAATCTAATTATTAGGTGGTTCAGTGAATCAGTGGTTGTGATGTTGTCAAAACAAATTAAGGAAATATATATTAAAGGTCCTAAATATTTTCTTGTTTTATTTTTTATCACAGAATGTTGATATTTAATGTATTCAAAATTTCAAATCACTTTCCAGCGCAATTTGTAGCGTTCTTTAACTTTGTACAATTTCTTAAATTTTTATTAATAAAATTTATTTTAAATTAAAAAAAAATTCAAATCACATATAAGCGTTAAATTAGAAGTTATAGTCAAGTAAAAAAAAATAAAATAAAATGCATTTTGCAACACAAAATGGTCGTTTGTAATTGAACCATGCAGTTACGTTTATTTAGATTATATTATAAACGGACGAAACATTGAACAACAAATGGTTTCGTGGTGTAGTTGGTTATCACGTCAGTCTAACACACTGAAGGTCTCCGGTTCGAGTCCGGGCGAAGCCATGTTTTTTTCATAATTTTTACTTGAGATTCTGATATATTTTATATCTCGAAGATCTTCAAGCATCAAAAGAATATTTTTCTTTCTAAAAACCTAAACCAAACTGCCCAAATCAAAGTCAAACCATTGGCCGTTGCTAGTTTTTTACTTTTTTACCATTTGTTGATCAAAAAGTTAATCCGAACTATCCAGAACAATGCTAACACCGTAATTGTACACTATTCTTAGGGGCATTTACGTCAACACAACAAACTTTTTCAATGACTTTTCGTGACGAAAAATCAAAAAAGAGCAGCAAAGAAAGCCAAGTCATGATAAAACTGTGACTTTTTTACTGCCACGTCATCTTAAGACAATATTTCTCTTTACCGGTTTTTCTAATCAATCACGCTTCACCGCTGCTTTGTCTAAAACCACGTCCACTCGAAACTTCACTTTTCTTGCTCTCCAATCCTCCCTTCTATATATACTTTCTTCTTCTACTGCTCTCTTCACTGTGTTCTTTCTTTCTTTCTTTTTTGCTTTAATTCTCTATTATACATTTATACCCTTTTATCTTCTTCAATATTTCTGTTTACTATGGGTAATATTGTCATTCTCCCCTTCTCCCACTACCTTTTTTTTTTTGTTATGTTTTGATCTTAGATAATCTCATTGATTGAAATGTTGTTTTTGTGTTTTGTGTGTGATTACAGGTTCTGGAAAGATTAAGATTGGAATCAACGGTAATACTTGTTCTGTTCTGTAATGTGTTGTGGTTGTTGATCAGTTGATGATGTGATTTTAATGATTTTGTTGTGGAAAAAAAAAATATAAATAGGTTTTGGAAGGATTGGTAGGTTGGTTGCAAGAGTTGCTCTTCAAAGAGATGATGTTGAACTTGTCGCTATTAATGATCCATTCATCACTACTGATTACATGGTATTATTCACTACTGTTACTGAAATTAGACTAGACTCTAGAGTGTATTCTATGTATCTGTTGTAGAAAAATCTTTACAGTAATATTACTGTTTCGTGGACTAAAGGTTGTTTGTGTTATTAAAGAAAATGTTTTGAGTGATACCTGTTGCTTTTTTTATTGTTTAGTTCATTCATGTTTCGTGAACTTGAAGGTTGTTTAGTCATAATGAAAGATCATGTATGACTAAATTTAAAAGTATCATCTACAAGTATATTTATGTCTAGGTTTTACTGATTTTTATGAAATTAAGTAATGAAGACATTATTTTGTACACTTTTATAAAGAAATTTAGTTGAATTGAATCATAGCGATACATTTAGACTTTTCAAAGTTTTTAATGAACAAATCTTATAATTTTGAAAGTGGAGAAAATAACTTATTTCTATATCCAAAGACTGAATTCCACTAGATTAATATTTGCTTTGGGTGAAAGATGATTAGGCAATCTGTGGGCATGCATCATATTGTGATTGAAATTACTCTGTTTTTCTTATCAATTTAGTTGATGTCTTGTGCAGACTTACATGTTCAAGTATGACAGTGTTCATGGTCAATGGAAACACCATGACATAAAGGTGAAGGATTCCAAAACCTTACTTTTTGGTGAGAAAGCAGTTACAGTGTTTGGTAACAGGTAAAAAAAAAACAAAAAACCCTGCTTGTATGTAATGTTATAAGTTCAGTGTTTTGTTGAGTCATTTAAATTTAAGTTTATCATTACTGGTGTAAATGAAGGAACCCTGAGGAGATTCCATGGGGTGAGACTGGAGCTGAATATGTTGTTGAGTCAACTGGTGTGTTCACTGACAAGGACAAGGCAGCTGCCCATTTGAAGGTGAGAAATGGTGATCCCTCTTTTGTTGTGTAATATATCTGCACCTACTTTGGCGATGAACCGAAACCATCACCAACTTTGAGAATTTTGTGTGTACTTTTCTTCGTCTTGAATGCCAAGCTATTTTCATTTGTAGTTGCTTGTCTGCTGTTTAAATTCTAATAAATTGGTTGAAATCATATGATATTAGGGTGGTGCTAAGAAGGTCATCATTTCTGCCCCAAGTAAAGATGCTCCAATGTTTGTCATGGGTGTCAATGAGAATGAATACAAGTCTGACATTAACATTGTCTCCAATGCAAGCTGCACCACCAACTGTCTTGCTCCCCTTGCTAAGGTTTGTTTTTTCATCCTTTGTCCTGTATTAACTTTCTTGATGTACTATATTCCATTGTCAAGGATTGAGTCGCTGGATTTGAATTTCTAATGTTCTTTAAATAAAATAGGTGATTAATGACAAATTTGGCATTATTGAGGGACTCATGACAACTGTACACTCCATTACTGGTCAGTTTTGTTGTTTTTTGGCTTGAGTTTTGCACATTGAGAGTATGGTTTACACAGTCGGTTCATCCTTCTCTTTTCTGATCTATGTGGTGCAGCCACTCAGAAGACTGTTGATGGGCCATCAAGCAAAGACTGGAGAGGTGGACGAGCTGCATCATTTAACATAATTCCCAGTAGCACTGGTGCTGCCAAGGTAGTTTAAGCGACCGTAATTATCTTTATTTTTTTCTAATGTTGGTTAGTCTTAGTTTGTTTAATTGGTACCCTGTGTCTTCTTTTATGAGAGGATTTGGACGTGGAGGTGTTAATCCATCAATAAGATGGTCTTGGTAGAGTTTGTGGGAGTAGTTAACACAGACGTCAAAAAGTGCTGCTGTTGCAGCATAATATTCTTGCTCAGAAAAGAAAAGAAAAAAAAAGTACTAAGGAATTAAACATGTTTGGGCTCATAGGGAGATCATGTTGGAATTTGGTTAATGTAAATAACTGATATTTAAGTCTGAAGTATTATAGATAGGAAAGTGTTGGGATGCATAGATGGGTCATAGGTTTTGGTGAATGATAATTAAAGACAACTTAGATTTTTATTTACACTTGTTGGCCCTGCTTATTGTATTTGGATTTGAAAGTAAATTTTGGCTAGTAAAATGAGTGATGCATGTCTTCTAAATTTTGCATAACTTTGTAGGCTGTTGGGAAGGTGCTACCTTCACTGAATGGAAAATTGACAGGGATGTCTTTCCGTGTTCCTACTGTGGATGTCTCGGTGGTGGATCTCACCGTGAGGCTTGAGAAGAAGGCCACTTATGAGCAAATCAAAGCTGCTATCAAGTAAGGATTACACAACATTTTATACTTTATGTTGGCTGTAAAACAGAACATGGCTTCCTTCGAACAATCAACTAGGAGTCAAACCACTGAAGTTAGTCAATATTCTTTTTATAGTTTGTTTTTCTCCTGTTATTTAGTACGGATTCCCTGAGCCATCAAAATTTCTGGTAGGCTCCCACTGATCATGGGTATCCTGGAGGATTACCTTGTTTTTTTACTTTAAAATATGTTGGCCGTAAAACTGCAGTAGAATTTTGATTCTTTTATGGGGGTAATTTCCTGATGTTTCGTTGATTACTTGTACACAGAAAAAAACCTATTTAAATTATGTAGGTATCTAGTTTTATTATCAAGGTGTAGAGACCTAGATATCTAAGGTCAATTTATCATAGTAGTTATTTTTGACTTTACCTTGTATCTATCAGGGAGGAATCTGAGGGTAAGCTCAAGGGGATACTGGGCTACACTGAGGATGATGTGGTCTCCACCGACTTTGTGGGTGACAGTAGGTAAGATAATTTGTATTTGTTTATCTGTGAAAATATTTTGGACAGGTGATGAAATGCGATTTGGGTTCTTGAAGTTGTATTTGTTGTGCTTGTTGAATCTTCCTTTATGTTTTATATATTCAACCCTCGGTCTTTGCTCTGTAGTTATGTTTGGCTGTACTTCCAACTCTGCAGGTCCAGCATCTTTGATGCCAAGGCTGGAATTGCATTGAATGACAACTTTGTGAAGCTTGTGTCTTGGTATGACAATGAATGGGGATATAGGTGAGTTCACTTTTTCCTAAGGGTCCCTTTGATCTGCTGCAAAAGTAAGGGCTTAGCCCAATCAAAAACTAATGACTAGATGCATTATACTGTAATTTACATCATAATGTAATGTTCTTATTATCAGTCTTGTGTCTCAAACATGACAAACCTTTCTCCTTACCAGTATAGCAGTATTTATACTGTGTAGTGGGTGCATTCTCTTTCTTCTCTTCCCTTTAAAGGTTTTAAAGTCTTGATTTTCACCTTCTCTTAACATTTTAGTGCTTGGTTCTCTCGGCCTAAGTCAGGTTTCTCTTTGTAATGCAGCTCACGGGTTGTTGACTTGATTGTGCATATGGCCTCCGTTCAGTAAGCTTGGAGTGATCTTGATGCTGCTGTTTTTCATGAGTGTAGTTCTTGTTTTAGCCTTTTAGTTAGTATGTAATGGGAGCAAGATTTGCAATAAAGTAAGGTGAGGGTTATATCATGGAAGTGTTATTACGTTTACTTAATTGTCCTGTAAAGACATGATGTTTTGCTACCATATTTTCTTTCAAAGAATTGAAATTTCGAGTCTTCTAATTCTTTTTATCTCCCTCATTATGGGGCATCTCTACCTTTGTCATATCACTCTTATTCTTAGGAAAGATGCCTCAGACTTGATGTGTGTTTTGCTTTGCTCCTGACTGGATAAGGTCGTTAAGGATCAAATTGGTGTAACCCACTACCACACTACGGTAGAAACATTTTTACTTTTTACTTTTTTATGGACACTAATTGGAAAATGGATGAAGGTATGTCACTGGTATTTTCTACAAGTAGAAATTGTAGACCATGAAACTTAGATGATGGACTTTGAACTATCACCTTTGAGGAGGTTTAGCCCTAAAAGCCTGAAAAACAGAAAGGCATGAATAAGTAATTAAGTATAAATGATTCTCATATCTGCACTAGATTCATGGAAATAGCATTACATTAGCATACAATAGAAATGGCCTTGCATTTTTTATGATCTTTTTGATATTAATTTGCAAACAAAACTGGTTATGTTATATGTTACCCAAACTTGGCTTGAAGATTTGACATTACCCCACAAAAAAGCTTTAGTTTTAGTCGCCGAGCCATTGGAGAAAACCCAATATAATAATATATCAATGGAGTGGAAGTTCAAAATCCCAAATTCCCTATTGCTGAAACTTTACTATTATCTTGTAGACAAACATGTTCAATAATAAGAAATTCATTATTAAAATCAATTTCAATATAGTCAATATTACAACTAAGAAATCTCATCACTAATAAACTTAGTTGCTAGGTTTTAGAAACAATACTGTTAGTTGCTAGGTAAAGCCAATACTACACCATACTGTTAGTTGCTAGGTTTTAGAAACAATACAGACATACAGCTGCAGAGAGCTCTGCAATAAAAATAATTTAGAGGCCGTAGAAAGAAAACTGATTGTAAACTACGATTAAACTTCAGATGGTGTGCACTTTTCCCCTGAACTCAACCCAGATGTGGTAGAAAGATCCCACTCCTGTCCCGCCCACCAATGAAACTTGCCGACTTGGTATGCACTCCAGTAGCTGAAAATTTACAGTTCCTCCTACCCAATGAGTACATTAACCAAATATCCTGGCCTTGTCAACAAGTAAAGGAATTTGCCTATAGAGAATATAAAATGAACCTCATTACTAGAAGATGCAGGCAATACAGAACTGAGTTGTAACATACCACCTACCGACCAAATTATGGACTTGAAATACTGAGCTAAGAAGTGTCTTTCAGTATGGCGGCATGCATGCAACTCAGTGTGTTACCTGATCACATTTCTCAAGCATTCAAGACCTTTACAACACTCTCCAAATACAATCCAGTCAGCCAGATGCAGGAGAATATATTACATAGTGAACATCATCTCACAACAGAGTCAATTGGTGCCAAAACTTATGAAAATTATAGTCATTTGGGGAAAGCTTGGAGCTAGAAGACCTCAATGCTCTCTTGGCTAATGTAACTCTTGGCGTGGGCATAGATGAATGGTGTTGGAAGTAGTCCAAGAAGGGAGTCTTTACCGTGAAACCTATGTATAAAATAGTGCCGAAGGGTCGTAATGGTTACCCCTCTTCTTTCGAGCTTTTCCCATACAAACTAGTTTGGGAGGTGAAGGTGCCATCCTTCGTGAAGTTTTTCATGTGGTCACTTGTATGGAATCAGGTTCACTATTGACCAACTTGTGACGACTTATGATCCCTAACACTTGTGCTCTTTGCAAAGCCGTTCAGGAGGACAGCCATCACCTCTTTCTTTCCTGCCCGGTATCCTCGCAGGTTTGGAAACTGTTTACTGGACACCTCAGTAGGCTCAACCAGGCTTCGAGCTATCACAGCGTGAAGGATGTTCTGCAGAACTAGATGGATCTTAACAGTAGAGGGTTGGCAGCGATGGTTTGGAATCTCCTGCCATACGCAATATGTTGGGCTATATAGGGAGCAAGAAACGATATTGTCTTCAATGGGGTAAGTCTGAATCTCAAAAAATTGGTTCTGAAGGTGAAAGGAATGCTTTGGGATTGTTTGGAGATGTCTAGCATATATTGGACAGGAGGCTAGAACAGGTACAGTTTCACAGACTTGGTGACAATTTGCCAAGTTGGAACAACCTAGTTGTAGCTAGACAACTGGTGATCAGGGAGGTTACTGCTATTCTTTTAGGTCTGCAAACTGAGATACTGGCTTGTGGGTTGTTCTGTATGTAGTAGTGTCTGTAGGCTGTATGGTGTCATGTTTCTTGCTGGTTGGGATGTCTCCCCTTAGGACATACACTTTACAGTGTCCAACTTATATTGTTTACCATGCACACACACAATGCATGAATTAAACCAAACTACGTAGTATTATTAAGCTTTCCTTTTTTTTTTTTTCAGATTATAAGCACTAAACTACATGCACTCTGCCCCCATACTCGAATTCCTCGCTCAGGCAGTTAGGCTCTAGGTTGAGCGCTCAACTAAGGGTCCCTTTAAGAATATGTTTATACATCACTTTCTGTGGTTTACTTTGAAATTATGAACAATAAGTCTTCCACACCACAATTCATGATAAGCTCTAGGTAGGTAATGTAAGTTTACATTCACTATACAAGATATCTGACTCACATAACACACTGCCCTAACATTTCCGAAGGACTACATAGCCAACTCTTCTGATTCATATTAATGCAGATTTCTTTTATCTTTCTACCAATATTCGGCATCTCTACCTTTGTCATATATTCCATGTACATGATGCTTCACTTTAAGAACGTTATTCAGTTATCTAGATGTCATGATTTAATGTCATAATAGGAAGTGTGTTGCTTCCATCTGGTGAGATGCCACTCTTGCTGTCTCCATGTAACAGGTCTAGATAAGACACCACTACTGTAGAACATGAACTTTGGAGTGCAGTCCTTGAGCAGTTAAGCTATCACCACTACTTGAAACACTCAGCAGCAGAAATATTTTCACTTTTTGATGGAGGTTGTAGAACTTGCTGTAGAGGTCTAATTTACCAAATAAACACTCATTTAGGCCAAATTATGAAACTACCGAGTTATGTTAGTGGGATTTTTTTACATGTAAACCTTGAAACTAAAACCATGAAAACAGAAAAGGTGTGAATAAGTGAATTATATTGCGAATGATTATCATAATTAAAATAAACTAAAATCATGGAAATAGCAATTATAGCATACAATTGAGAAGACCATACCTTCACTATGATCACTTTGATGTTAGTTTGCAAGGAAAACTTGTTATATATCACTCAGTGGTGGTTTGAAGATTCGATATTCCTCACAAAAAATCTTTAGTTTCAGACATTATATTGAGTCATTGGAGAAAACCAAGGTTATAATCTCAAATCAATGTGGCTGCAAATGGATTCAGAGCTCCGACTTTGAAAACTACATATTCACGATCTGGACATTATAGTTGTTGCAGATTGAAATCATAGTCTCAGTTGTTGCAGATTGAAATCATAGTCTCAGATTTGAAAACTACACATTATCTGGTTCGAGATCACTAAATGTACTAATAAAATTAATTTCAATATACTCAATGTTTTACAACCAAGAAATCTCATCATCAATAGAGCCAACACTAAATACTACTACACCATACTGTAGTTGCTAGGCTGTAGAAACAATACAGGTGCAAGGAGCAACAAAAAGAATTTAGAGGCAGTAGAAAGAAAACTAATGGTAAACAAGGATTGGCTTCACTGGACCTGCAGAGTGTCTGACAAGTATTTGGGATGGAAGCAGGGGAACTGCAGAGCCTCCTGAAGGCAACATGGTACATCAAGCAGGTGCAGAACCCAGAAGAGGTAGAGACCAGCAAGCAGATTGGTTTCACTGGAGCTGCACAGCCATATTTGTTGTGTTTTTTCCTCTCTTAACCCCCTAGGCATGGTGTCTGTATGTTTGTGGGGGTTAATGTCAAACCTGATGGTGCATTAACAAACACTGTTTAGGGGTGTATTCTTTGATTGACGAGAATAATAAAATTTAAACAACGATTGAACTTCTTGTGCACTCAGTGAGCATTTTTTTCCTAAACGAGATGTGGTAGAAACTAGAAAGTTCTCTATCCTGTCCGTCCACCAATGGTGAAGGTTTTACAGTTTCCCACTACCAAACTACCCAAGGTCACTACAGTATCCTGGCCTTATCAATCTCCTGATAAATGTTCTAAGGTGGACCCATTTTCAGATTGACGAATTGTCGCAACAAGCAGAGGAAGTTGCCTGCAGAGAATATGAAATGGAACCACATTACTAAACAATATGCTAACGGGCAACAAACAAATGAGTTGTAACATACCACCTACCAACCAAATTAATATGGACTTTGTTTTTTGATTATGGACTTGAAATACTTATAGTAGAATGGTGGCATATGCATTCAACTCAGTTTGTTACCTGCTCCCATTCCTCGAGCAATCAACACTATTAAAACACTTTCTAAATACAATCCAGTCAGCCAGATGCAAGAGAATATTTTACTCAAATAGACTCAAGATCAGGGCAGCAGATCTAAAATCTGCTCAATTGCACAACAGATAATTTGATTATTTTCTAAGAAACACAATGACCACACTAGATGTAGACGACATATGAGTGTTATCCTATGTTAGGCAGTATGTTAGTATTGCATAAGTATAATTCTAAGTAAAACCAGAAAACCCAGAATAAATAGAGTATGCAAACCAGAACAATAATTAAGGACAGTATGATGTGATCGAGTCGAGAAAATCTCTGTCCTTAAGACATAATTTGCCCCAACAAGTGCTGTATGGGTGTAATGCAAACTGTCTCCCAGGATACAACGATCAATACCTTCGTCGTGTAGCAGCACTTCAAACAAAACGAAGACGGCAAACCAGTTCAGTGATGTAACTCTCTCAAGGACACAGACAGACTATGAATGATAATGAATATGATGTTTTCGAATGAATGAAAAAATGCAGACACTGACAAGGTATTTATAGCAAGAAAAACTAAGTGAACAGACACTTGGGCCGAAACAGTTCATTGAACGACACAACCATTAAGGCCGAACAGACACTTTGGGCTTTAAACAGTTTCATCAAGGGACACAACTTTTGGGCCCGAAACAGTTTCATGAAAGGTTGCACCTATCTGGGCCGAACCAGTAGCAAACCGGTTCAGAATAGGTATGCACCTATTGGGATTTATTCTAATGGACCTTTCTACTAAAAAGATTATGTTGGATCACCAAGATCCAAATCCAAAGCCCAAGCCCGAGCCGGGTCGGGTCGGTCGGTCGGACGGACGGACGGCGCGCGTGTGTGTGTTTTTCAAGCCCAAGCCCATGTAAGGTTTCGCCCAACGCGCGAAAACATTGTAACCCCAAGGGCCACACCCTTATTGTACATGAGGGGTTTTTCTAGACAAAACCTTATCTACATGGGTCAAATATGGGACTATCACATTTTCCTTGCTTTGTCTCAAGTTGTTTGGAACTTGGGACACCAATTTCTCATTCACTATGGAACAGTTTTAGACGTATGAATATTCTGCGAGCATCTACTCGGAACGAGGATTCCATACGTACCAAGATCTAGCTCAATGGAGCTCAAGAACATATCGAAATGTCCAGCCAAAGACCTTGTCAGATTTCTGTCAGATTTCTGACAGAATCTGTTCAAACTGTTTCCAACATCCTATACCTCGATGAACGTCCTCGTGCAGAATTCAACCCAAGAAGCATATTTTTATTACCTTTTGGAAGGTAAACAATACTATCACTTCTAGCCAGCTTTCGGCAATTTCCCAGGAAGCCTCAATCATCCTCAGTCCAATTAATCCCATTCCAGCAGCTGCAGTAGTGTCTGAGATCAGCTTGCATAGGCAGAGTTCCTCTCTCCTTCAACCCTAATTATCGCTTCCATTTCTCCTGCTCAGACATACTTACTGTTGGGTTTTATGTGCAAATCAGACGGAGGGAAGTTTTTTGTACAGGAACGTACGAACGCAGTTAGGACGTTCGTACGTTCAATGAGGCAGATGTTTTTTTGAAGCAGGAACGTACGAACGCAGTTAGGACGTTCGAACGTCCTGTATGGCAGATAACGTTTACGTGTTGCAACGTACGTACGTTATTTCGACGTACGTACGTCCTCCTCATGTTTTGTGCAATATGGGCCTGTTTTGAGCCCAATTCGTGGCTATTGTAAGGCTATACTATAAAGCCAAATAGAAGAGATACAAAACCTTAACTTTTCTGAGAGAGAGATTGTGAGAAGCCATTAGAGAGTTTTGAGAACTTTTGTGAGGAAGAAGACTTCGGTTTCTTTGTGAGGGCTTGTACAATTGTCTAGTGAAGAAAAGCATCATCCTTTCTCCCCGTGGACGTAGGCATATTCCCGAACCACATATATCTTGTGTCTTGTGTGTGATTGCTTGTTTACTTTTGTCGTTTTAGTTTACTTTCATATATTAGTTCAATCATCATATTTGTGCATTAGTCTCCGCTGCGCACAACAAGTGGCATCAGAGCTTAGGTTAGAACTTGAGCGTCTACAAGGTGTGTGTGTTGAAATTCCGGTGTGAATTTCAGATTCGTTTGGTGATTGTTTAGTGCATGAAAGTTGGTGGAAAGATGTCAAAAGAAGGGAGTTCGAAGAGTTCGAAGGGGGAAACCAAATCTGTGGTTTACCATCAAGCAAAAATTGATGTAGAGAAGTTTACTGGCACCAATAACTTTGGTATGTGGAGGTGTGAGGTAATGGATGCTCTATGTCAACAAGACCTAGAAGATGTTCTGGAGGACAAGCCAGAAGATGTGGAAGAGAAGGATTGGAAAAAGATGAACAAACGAGCTTGTGGAATCATAAGGTCGTGTTTGGCACAAGAAATTAAATATCTTGTGATGAATGATGTTTCTGCAAAGGAGATGTGGCAAAAATTGGAGGAGAAGTACATGACAAAGACTATCCACAATAAAAACTATCTACTTCGAAAGTTTTATCGAATAGATATGAGAAGAGGTATTTCCATGGCGGAGCATCTTAATGATTTTACCAAGCTAATTGCAGACTTGGCAAATCTAGGAGCAGATGTGAGTGATGAAAGCAAGGCAGTGTGTCTCCTCAATTCGTTACCGGACGAATATGAACACTTGGCTATCACACTCACGTATGGGAAAGAAAAACTGGTGTATGGTGAGATTTCTGCAGCATTGTTAAATCATGCGTGTATGAAGAAGGACAAAGAAGAGTCCAAGGGCTCTACACATGAGGTCTTGGTTACAAGAGGAAGGTCTAGTGACTGGAAAGGCCAAGGTGGTAGAGGGAAATCTCGGTCAAAGTCGAGAGGTCGATCTCTAGCAAAGGATGAATGCTCCTTTTGTCATGAGAAAGGGCATTGGAAGAAAGATTGTCCTAAAGCCAAGGCAAAGGACAAGAAGAAAGACTCTGAGGTAAACGTTGCATGTGATACTAAAGATGAGGATGTAGATTCTAATTATTCTTTATATGTTTCATCAATGGCTTGTTACACTAGTGGTAATGAATGGATTTTAGATTGTGCTGCTTCTTATCATATATGTCCTATAAGGGAATGGTTTTCTGATTTTAAGAAGCAGGAGAGTGGTGTAGTGGTGATGGGGAATGATCAACCTTGTCACATAATGGGTATAGGCACCATTCGTCTGAAGATGTTTGGTGGAATTATAAGGAAGCTGAAAAATGTTAGGTATGTTCCTGACATGAAGAAGAATCTTATCTCAGTTGGTACTTTAGAAGCCAGTGGTTACAGGGTGGTACTTGAACATGGCATTCTAAAGGTTGTGGCTGGTGCAATAGTTGTACTCAAGGGTGTTCGACAGAGGAACTTGTACTTCCTTCAAGGTAGTACAGTTACTGGTAATGTGGCCATGTCTGAGGCTACATCAAAGATTGCTAGAGAGACTACGCGGCTGTGGCATATGCGGTTGGCGCATACTGGTGAAAAATCCTTGCAAAGATTGATAAAGCAAGGGTTGTTAAAAGGTGCTATCGCCTGTAAAGTAGAATTCTGTGAGCATTGTGTTCTGGGCAAGCAGACAAGAGTAAAGTTTGGCACGGCTATCCATAATACAAGTGGAGCTCTTGATTATGTTCACACGGATGTCTGGGGACCTACCAAGAACGCATCTTGAGGAGGTAAGCATTATTTTGTGTCTTTTGTTGATGATTTTTCTAGGCGTGTGTGGGTGTACACCATGAAGAGCAAGGATGAAGTCCTAGAAATTTTCATGAAATGGAAAAAGTTAGTTGAGACCCGAATTGGCAGAAAGATCAAGGTACTTCGCTCAGATAATGGAGGAGAGTACAAGAATGATCCATTCTTGCAAGTATGTCAGGATGAGGGTATTGAACGCCATTTCACTGTAAGAGAGACACCGCAGCAAAATGGGGTGGCAGAACGGATGAATCGAACTTTACTGGAGAGAGTTCGGTGTATGGTGTCTAATGCTGGGTTAGGCAAAGTGTTTTGGGATGAGGCTATTATGTATGTCGGTCACCTTATTAACAGGTTGCCTTCGACTACGATTGATGGCAAAACTCCTATGGAGGTTTGGTCTGGTAAGCCTGCTTCAGATTATTGTTTTCTTCATGTGTTTGGGTGTCCAGCTTACTATCATGTCGGAGAGAGTAAGTTGGATCCTCGTGCAAAGAAGTCTTTATTTATGGGTCTACAGAGTAGAGTAAAAGGTTATAAGCTATGGGATCTAGAATTGAAGAAAATTATTCTAAGCAGAGATGTGACATTTGATGAGGCTTCTATGTTGAAGTCTAAGAGCTCTCAGCAGGTGGAGAGCAAGGCCAAAGAGGTTTCGCAGTATGTGGAGACTGAAATATCTCCACGTGTTCCAGGTGGTTCTGTATCTTTGGAAACGTCTACTGTAAGGGTTCCAAGTGTTGAGGTTCCTAGTGTTACAGATTCTGATGACATGACAGATAATGAGGTTGATGATGAGACGGTTGATGATACAGTACATGTGGACTCTGATGATGAGGGTCCAATTGCATCTAGATTATCCAAGAGAAATGCGGGTGTTCCTAAACGGCTTACTGATGATATGGTAGCTTATGCACTTTCGGTTGTTGATGAGGGTATTCCAGAAACTTTTCGTGAAGCACTGCAGAGTAGTGATTATGAAAGGTGGAAGAAGGCCATGGATGAGGAGATGAAATCTCTTCATAAGAATGAAACTTGGGAACTCATGGAGTTGCCTAAGGGAAAGAAAGCAATTGGGTGCAAATGGGTTTACACTAAGAAAGATGGGTCTCCTGGTGAAAATGTACGCTTCAAAGCAAGATTGGTGGCAAAAGGCTATGCTCAGAAGGAAGGAATTGATTATAATGAAATCTTTTCTCCAGTTGTGAAACATTCCTCCATTCGCATCCTCAGCCGAGTGGGTATAAAGATGCAGATAATGACAAGCTGGTGTGTAAATTGAAGAAATCGTTGTATGGGTTGAAGCGATCTCCAAGGCAATGGTACAAGCGGTTTACACAGTTTATGCTTGGGCAAGGGTACACAAGAAGTCCATATGATCCTTGTGTCTATTTTCGCAAGGTATGTGATGGTTCTTTTATCTATTTGCTTTTATATGTTGATGACATGCTCATAGCCTCTAAAAGCAATGTGGAGATAGACAAGTTGAAAAAGACTATGTCTATGGAGTTTGAGATGAAAGATCTTGGTAATGCGAGAAAGATACTTGGCATGGAAATTCAGAGGGATCGAGACAATGGAAGGTTGTGGTTATCTCAAAAGGCCTATCTACAGAAGGTGCTACAGAGATTTAGCCAATATGAGATTGGTGTAGCTGTAAGTATACCTCTCTCAAAAGATTTTAATTTGAATGCTTCCATGTCTCCTAATTCTGATAGAGGACGTGCTTATATGACACGTTATCCATACGCAAGTGCGGTTGGTAGCTTGATGTATGCGATGGTATGTACAAGGCCCGACACTGGGCATGCAGTTGGCACTGTAAGTAGGTACATGCATAATCCTGGTGAGAAACATTGGCAAGCTGTGAAATGGATCTTGCGCTACATTCAAGGTAGTGTGGAGGTTGGTTTACTATTCCAGAAGGGAAGGGATTTGACTCAGTTGTGTGTTGGTTATGTGGACGCTGATTATGATGGTCAGATAGAGAGACGTCGGTCTACTACTGGATATGTTTTTACATTGGCAAGTGGTCCTATTAGTTGGCGGTCTACATTACAATCTCTTGTTGCTTTGTCTTCGACAGAAGCAGAATATATGGCTGTGACTGAAGCCTTTAAGGAAGCCATTTGGTTACGAGGTATGTTGAAGAACTTGGGTATTGTGCAGGAGAAACTTATGGTTCATTGTGACAATCAAAGTACCATAAATTTGGCAAAGAACTCAGTTTACCATGCTCGTACAAAGCACATTGATGTGCGACATCACTTTGTAAGAGATATTATTGAAGAGGGTGAGATCTTATTGAAGAAGATTCATACTAGCAATATACCGGCTGACATGTTGACTAAAGTGGTTCCAGGGACTAAGTTCTATCATTGCTTAGATTTAGTCCATATCCTTCCTTTGTGTTGATAGTATATCATGGAGTGAACTACGATGGCTTGATCCCTTAGAAGAAGGGTACGTAGGCAACCATGAAGTGGTGCAGCCGAGGTGGTCTTTCGGGACATGTGTGGGAGTTTGTGATTTGTGTTTGTCGGCTTAGATTTATTGAATCTTCGCCGAGGTGGAGAATTGTTGGGTTTTATGTGCAAATCAGACGGAGGGAAGTTTTTTGTACAAGAACGTACGAACGCAGTTAGGACGTTCGTACGTTCAATGAGGCAGATGTTTTTTTGAAGTAGGAACGTACGAACGCAGTTAGGACGTTCGAACGTCCTGTATGGCAGATAACGTTTACGTGTTGCAACGTACGTACGTGATTTCGACGTACGTACGTCCTCCTCATGTTTTGTGCAATATGGGCCTGTTTTGAGCCCAATTCGTGGCTATTGTAAGTCTATACTATAAAGCCAAATAGAAGAGATACAAAACCTTAACTTTTCTGAGAGAGAGATTGTGAGAAGCCATTAGAGAGTTTTGAGAACTTTTGTGAGGAAGAAGACTTCGGTTTCTTTGTGAGGGCTTGTACAATTGTCTTGTGAAGAAAAGCATCATCCTTTCTCCCCGTGGACGTAGGCATATTGCCGAACCACGTATATCTTGTGTCTTGTGTGTGATTGCTTGTTTACTTTTGTCGTTTTCGTTTACTTTCATATATTAGTTCAATCATCATATTTGTGCATTAGTCTCCGCTGCGCACAACACTTACTACTTAGACCTCTCAACTTCAAGCAACCTGCTTCTGCTCCACAGCTTTCAGAAACTCTGGCCCATACGACAAATGGGTAAGAGCAACATCATCAAGAAACAATATTGAAATCCATAGCATGTTGAACCAAACTCTCTCGAACTAAAGCTGACCTTGGAACATTCCCTAAGTATTGAATTGAGCAACAGTAGCTTTCATGACTTCATTACAAATTGAAGGTAGGTAAAACGTTATTTCCATAATCCATACTAGACTACTAGTGTTTAATGAATAAAGGGTGATCCAGAAACTTCAGGTCGAGCAAGAAGACGAAGAGTAAGATTGATCATTTCAAGGTCTTTAGTACCAGAAGTTGAAGAAAAAGTGTGAGGAGAAGTTCCAATGTCACAATTCACAAATGATAAGGTTATGAAGCAATGGCATCAAAACATGAGTGCCTTCACCTACTGTTTCATCATGAAGTCGACTAAAGATCACAGCGCGTTAGCAAGCTAATAGACATGATGCTGAGAGAACAGATTTCATAGCTCTAACGCGATGCTTTTGAGGACATTGTATACTATTGCATTGCTACTCATTTCAGATTTTGGTGTTTCCAAAAATGATTGGAGAAGGACATGTAAACCCCTACTGGCATGATGGTTGATTGGGGGTTATTACAGGGTCCAACTTATATAGCTTACCGTGCACAAATAACATGAACTGAACCAGCTCTGTTTGGATTAAGCTTTTGCTATTGCAAATTATATGCAAATAACCTTAATCACACTAAGAACTCTAAACTCACCTAATAATTCTAAAACCATAAATCTTTCTTCTTCTTCTTCTTCTAAATCCTGATATGGATATCTTCTCGATCACTTCCATTCTTCTAATTTCTAAATCTTCCCCTCAATCTTTTAAATTCCTTCTTCTATTTGAACTATTCCTTAATTCTTATATAAAAACCCTATGAAGTTATATATTAAGTTGTTGTTCGTAGAAGATATCATAACTAGCCGATCAGGTAATTAAACTATTTTGTAATTTTTTTCTTTATATTTTGTAATCCTACATACTAGAGTACTAGAACTAATTGAGGTATTTGATGTCATCTCCTACAAGGATTCAGATGGCAAGTTCATGACATTGGTTGCCACAAATTTCGCTGCACGTGGGTTGGATAGCAAAAAATTTTATATGTGTAGCCAACTTCTATGTGGGTGTGTACACCCAATCATATGATGCCACGTGTCTATAAAGTGGTTGAAAAACTGATCAAGTCCACTAGGGTTAACTAAACCCATACTAGGTTATATTATTATTGCCACATGGCATTTTGTGATTGGATGTACACACCCACATACAAGTAAGCTACACATATAAAATTCTCTGGGTTGGATAGCAATGAAGTTATTTAGATCATTCAGGTATTTGATGCAACTTTTTCTGTCAAATGAAATTTGCTTGGGGTATTTTTGTTTGTAGTTTATCTGTTTTCTATTAATATATTTAGTGCGAACTACCACGCGATGTCGAAGTCTATATTCATCGTTCTGGGAGAACAAGGAGATCAGGTATATGCATAAGTTTAGAAACAACCTTTGGGTACTGCCATACCTATTAAGTTTTAATGGAGATCACTATCCTACAATGTTTGCTTTAAAATGTTAAATTTATTATTGTCAACACCAAATTTAAATTTATTGTATAAGAAAAAACATTCCAACCTGCCACACATTCTTATTTTGCAAGTTGCATTAACATATTGTTGTAAACAAGTTTTACTCTGGGATGTTTAATGTGAGTTGCCTATTAAAAATGATGAATATGATCCAAACTATTTTAGACATGTGGTATTGCAAATTATTGCGATTTCATTGTGGGACAACCTTTTAGTATTTCAATTGAAATTTAACAGTAATAAGATTGATTGTGAGTCTTCTTTAATTACCAGCTTTATGTTTTCTCACCTATGATCCAGTTTCCGCAAATTTATATTCAGATTTTTACTAATAGTCACCACAAAGTCCCAACACGACTATGAATTAGACATGTGAGAGAGAGAGAGAGAGAGAGAGAGAGAGTTGATATTAATAACCTGTTCAGATTGTAATATCCCATGATTATTTGACGTCGTGATTCTTAATAGATTGGCAACTCTGATCGTTGAGTTTATTTCTTTGTAATGATTTTTCATTCCCTAAAAATCTGCCTTATCAGTATGCTAGCAGTGGGATCACCTGTAAGTTTTATTCAAATTTATGCATCTAATTTCCTTATTTCTCTTTCTTCTACCAATTATGCATGTAAATTCGAATAGATTAGCTGATGAGTAAATTCGAATAGATTAGCCCTGATCCGATTTTAATTAGTGGTTTTATGCAAGTATTGTCCATCTAATTAATTGAATAATTATTAGAGATATTCTTTTGTTTGTGGATAACAAACAAAAACATTGGTTTCTAAATATTTTAAGTAGAAACCATAAGAGGTTTACGACTACCTCTTATGGTTTTGACTAAGTTACTCCATTGGAATCAAGTAAACCTAAAAATAGTCATGTGATGTAAGTAATGAGTGCTACTTACATAAGTGATTAATAATTGCTATTTTGCAATAATCAACGTGAGCTACGAAGCATCCCTAATTGAGATGTAGGTATTGATATTTTATACCGCCAAGTGCTTGATTTTTTGATTCACAAGGTACCTGCAATTGTTTTAGCAGTAAACAAAACTTGATGCATGGCGGGGTGAGTACTGAATCTTTGCATATTTGAAACATTTGGTATTTTATTTGTGTCTCCTTCCTACCTTTTATAAGATAACTAATCTACCTGGACCATAGGTATTGTTTATAAAAAAAATTGTTGTTTCTTTATTTGCTTGTGCTTTCTTTTCTGTTTAGAAAATTACTACTGTCTTTGATATTTTCACTGGCTTTCATGCATTCTTTTAGGTGTCAGTGGGATGATTTATTTGCAAATGCAGATGACATTGAATGCTATAAGATATTGAAATCTTTAAGAAACTAATCCATACTCATGCATCCCTAGATGAATTCAATTCTGGTAACAAAATTCCCATCCACTAATCCATTGCTACTCTTTGTCTTTGGTATATATATCATATATGATAGTGGAATTCCGCATCATAGTTATTTGTACTACTTAAAGTTTGGTTGTTTAGCAAAGCATTTGGGTTGTTGAACAAACCCATGGACCACTATCCGATGACACTCTTTGTATTGGCCGGGCAATACTGAAGTTGTAAACATAATGGTCCCTTTGTATAACTAAAACTTTTGGTTGATTAGCTGCCGATTTGGTTGCGTAACAGACCTATTGACCATGGACATATATGTGGTTATGATGCATTTAGTTATTTTTAGCTTGACAAAATCTAATTCAGTGGACTTAATTTTGTTTTCAGTCTTATTAAATCAATTGCTTAGCACCATCGACCAATATTCGGTTCAGATTGACTTAGGGCCTTTGATTGGAAGCTTCATGGTCAAAGGATTTGAGACTTTGAGGTCATAGAATTTAGGTTTGTATAGGTTATTGTTGCTTGATATGCAACAATCTAGATATGGTATTACTGCACTGGACAAATTTAAATTAGAGTTGCAAGGAATTATATTTTTATTTCCTTTGTATGAACAGTTGCAGATCATTGGCATTAGGTGATCTTCTCCAATTTTTTCTTAACAATGACGTTGCATTGTGAAGCCAAGGCAGGTACACAGATTTAATATTAATTACTCAAGTTAGAGTTGATTGTTGCATATTTTTTCAACTGTCAATCTTCTCTCAATAGGTGCTTGGCTTTTTTTGGAATTAGAAGGTTTGAACCTATGGATGAGCTGATCTCTCTTGATTTCCCTTCTTATGCATGTAGGTATTAAAAGTTTAGGATATGTTCACATATTTACAATGGAAAAAATTCCTATCAATGAGTAGAGACAACTACGGATAGTGTCAGATGTTGAGGTATGTCAAGTCATTTTAAGCAAAAGTGTGCCATGAAACCTTCAAGAAAGATCGATAAGAACCAGGAAAAAGTGGCAGTCACTGAATGTTTCGTATAAATTAAATGATGTCTCGGGCCAATATTTTCATCCCATCACTGAATATCCATCCCAAACCTAGCTGCGATATCTGCAATGAAATTAGACTCCTTTAGATTTCAAACTCATTTAGAATAGAACTCAAATATTTTTATTACTATTACGTTCTCCAAACAATATTTATATGTTGAAACTGCTAATGTTTATTAATTTCGCTTATTCATCTCTCCAATCTTCTTCAATTTTATTTGAGTTACGATTTCAATACAGGAAACCATGTTTATAGGAAAGCCATTTTTGTTCATTTATTATGAATATTAATCTTGGGCATCACCAATTACATGAGAAATACACGAGTTTTGGATCAACTTAAAAATTGATAATGAGAAAGATCGATGTGAAAGTAGCAGTTTAAGAACTTGAGAGCTGGTATATTTTGCAATGCCTGTACATTGGTTAGAGTTGTTAATTATTGGTAATTTTAACCATGTTTTGCATATGTGTAGTGATATGATATGGATTTAGCTCTATAATGAGAAAATTAAAAATCATATTCTTTATTTTCTTCCATATATCTTACATTCTGATTCTTGGCAGGTTAAAGTTGCTCATCTGGTGTTCCAGGAAAGAAGAGGAGGCCAAAACTAATGTTGGACATGAAGATTTTGCCTCCTTGGATGATCACGCAATCCATGAATCTTACAAATGAGTAATGTGGAGGAATAATGATACCTCACGAAATAATATTATTTTCAGAGAAGACCAAGTTGATGTACAAAAGGAAGTGTGTTGGATCAAGGAGATTGCACGGCTATTGTTGAATATTGACAAGAAAGATATGACAGAATTTAATGACAGGAAGGGTGTAGTGCCCTAGCAGGAATCAGTAGCAAAGGATGGGTGCAGTTGAATTATCAGACATAGTAACTAAAGCAGTGATTACATGACAGTGATAGAAACCATGTCACAAGCATGTAGAATCAGTTAAGGTTGCATGCAACAACAACGCAATTCAGCAGTAACAAAGATGATGCAACTGGAATAGACCAAGACTAGGGACAACTCTGTTTCAGATCTATTTTTTTTTTACCCCTTTGTATAGACTTTGTTATTTATTTGTTCAATTATATGTATGTGGGCTTGATGTAGGCGGGCATATGGGGTTAGTTAAACAATGATCTACAAATAGAGCCATGTCTTTATAGGGAAATTTCAACCTGACAGTACTTTGTACATCATTCAGGAATCAGGAGTGTAAGTTTTGCCGTTTATAATATAAATTCTACCTTTTATAAATTTCAACCTGACAGTACTTTGTAAATCTTTATAAGATTTCTGCCTTTTATCAAAAAAAAATTCTCAAGAAGTTTTAAATTAGGCTGGATTGAAATAACTTTATTCAAAATTTAGAGTTGGTTTGATAATCTGCTTTCTAGCTACAAATAGGGAAACAACTCCATAGTTTGTACAAATACTATGTAAACACAAATCACAGTACCTTTGAGCAATAGCACTGCATTATAAATAGGGGAAATCATATTGCCACCCCGGCAGTTTACAAAGAGCTATCCCACTTATAACAAGAACCCTTAAAAAACTTATGTGCACCCTATACTAAGAGGCAGTTTACAAAGAGCTATCCCACTTATAATAAGAACCCTTAAAAAACTTATGTGCACCCTATACTAAGAGCCACCGCCTACATAAACCATTCAATCCCTTCATCTTCTTGATCCAAATTTCAGAAACAAAAGAACACATAGCATATATCAAAATCAAATGGAAAGAAAAAAAATAATTTGGCAAGAAAAACATGTTCCAATGTGATGGGTGAAAACAAAATGGCTGATGGCTAGCGTGCAGTGGGGTTCAAATAAAACTGAACTTGCATCAGTCCTCTCTTTTGATTAACTTGTATTGTTTAAATTTTTTTTTTCTTTTGCAACCACTTTAATAACTGTACCCAAGAATTCAATATATTAAATCTATTAGTAACACCGTCTTTGTTTGTGTAAATAAAATTAAAAGTTGTAATTCGAAATTGAAAAAAAAAATTAATAAAAAGATATTGGAGAAACATATTTATGATAAATTCAAAAATAAAAAAAAATTTAATCAGAAAATACGAATTACAAATAAAATTGAGCACTTATTTGATCTGACTGTATGTCGTTCTTTGTTAATGGAAAAATATATTGAGAAAGAGAGACAGAGTGAAAGATGGAGAGGAGTTCTTTTGAAGGTGGCTCATAGAGAATTGGTAAATTATTTTTGGTGGGGTGAACTAAAAAAAGGGGATAGCTCTCTGTAAACTACCGGGGTGGCGGTATGATTTCCCTATAAATAGGTGTTAACATAAATCCCGGTGCGTAGCACGGGTTTAACAACTAGTATATGGTTAATAACTGACCATCTCAACTGTAGTCGGTTAAATCTTTTATTGGGCCGGATATGTAAATTGGATATGACCCATGGGCCACGGCTGTTTCAGACAAAATTACTGTATTATTATTATTATTATTGTGTAAATGGTCTGAACTATAAATAGGAATTCAAACTAATGAGTAACGCACAATTCACAAGAGTACATGCACATGGTTTTGAAATGGATGTAAGAAGAAGAAGAAGAACAAGAACAAGAACACCAGAAGAGAGAGAATTGAAGCAATTTTGATAAGAAGAGAGGAAGAGATAAGACGCGAGGATAGACGAAGAACAATTCTCAGGTTTATATGTTGGTATCTTCTGATTTCGTTTGCACTTTGCACTTCTTTCATGTTCATGGGGTCAGAATTTCTTGGAAACTCTTTTTTCTACTTGCTTGGATATATTGTTTGAAGAGAAAGACTCCGTATACTTCTTTGTAGTACTCATTCCTGGATTTATTATCCTTACTTGCTTCTGAACAGAATACTTCTCCATCTTCAATTCTTTCGTAGTGTGTAGTGTAATATATATACAGGATTTATTTCTTTCTTTCTTTCTTTCTTTCTTTCATCTATCTAGCTTGTTAGTTCTAAGGTTTGGGGTTTCATAAACCAACTCTTTTAACTCAGTATCCTTACGTTCAATCGTCTTACCCATCCATCGATCAGTTATTACTTCAGTTTACAACCTCATCGATCAAGAATTGCATGGTAGTACAAATTACAATGTGGGTTATTCTTCCATCGATAATTCTAAGTTGTGTTGCGTCTTCCTCTGTTCCTGGAAAGAAACAGAGTGTCTCTTTACTTCTCTTTCTTGGTAAACAAAGTGGTGAACAGATAAATAATGGTAGTTCATCTTTTTCATGGATTCCTTCTCTTCTTTACTTCAATAACGAAATAAAGATCGGTGATTCTATTGATTTTGAATACGATTACTATAATGATGAAGAACTTGTTGAATCGATGATGCGATATCTTTACAAAACTCAAACTGATGTTACTCCAGCTTTATTGTGCTTGGTGTTTCATGATTTCTTGATTCAGGTTTGTTTTTTAGCTAATTTACTGAATTTTTATCTTACAATGGGATTCTGATTTCATTAGGGTTTTAGTGGGTTTTGTGTTAATTTAATTTGATTTGATTGTTTTGAATGAAATGGGGATTCTTGTAGAAACGTGATGGATCTGTTCTAATGGATTCTCCCAATGCTGGAAATCAATCTGAGAAAGATACTGTACCTAATGGGTCAATGAAAGGCTTCAATATAATCGAAAAAAGCAAATCCAAAGTCGAAGAAGAGTGTCCTGCAACAGTTTCTTACGCTGATATTCTTATTCTTGCAGCTAGAGAAGGAATTGTTTTGGTAATGCATTGATTATGTTGGTGTTTTGGTAATGTATTCATTATTTTGGTGTTTTTGTGTTTTCGTCGATTTGCTCTTCTGATTGTTTGTTGTTATTGCAGGCTGGTTGTCCTTACTATCCTGTGACCACCGGAAGGAGTAATAGCCTTGTATCGTTTCCTGAAATTGCCGCTTTTGACATTCCATCTCCTAATGATGATCTTTCCAAGACCATTACATTATTTGCTAGTAGAGGATTTACTTCTGCAAGTAGCAGAGATGGAAATGATAATATCATGTACATTGGTGGAGCAGAGATCACTCAACCTAATTTCTTCTACAACGGTACCGTAGTTGGTCATTGTCTTGAAGGTTTTATCTCTCCTTTTTGTGACATAGAAAGGATGACTCCTCTATCTTTTCCTTCTCCACAATCTGATAATCGCACAAATCCACGATTAATTAATACTCTGCCTTCCCCTGCTATTATGCGTCTGATGATTAAAGATGATATGTTTCGACTTCATACTACTGGTTTCAGTGTTCTTAATGATCCTGCAATCTTTTCTGGTGGCCATGCCTATCGTAACAATTTCAGATTCCATATCGTACCTAATCGCTTGTTAACGAGTGCTGATCTAATGAGGCTGCCAACAGGCACTACTTTGCCTACAATGGATCACAGTGGTGACTCCTTGATAATTACTAATGGAGGAAGTAGAGGTGGTCAGATGAGGATCAATTACGTAAGAATCAAGACTCCTGATGTGGTTTACAATCTCAAGATTGCGGTTCAGAGTGTACTCTTGCCATTTCCTCATCTTCATTCAGCTACTGTGGAGTTTCGAGGTATGAAGGCACTGGCACTTTGTATGATTCTGCCGCTGCGGTTGGTGATCCTGCTATGTTTAAGACAAAAAGGGCTCTGCAGATAATTTGGGAATGGGATCTTGTGCAGCATCTGATAAAGACGGTGTGGTTGAGGTGGCACCAGCACCAAAGATGCATAAGGAGACTTTGTAGCTGGTAAAGCTTGCCTTGGTTTCTGTCTGTTCTTTTGCACTCTATAGGTATCACAGCTTAAAGCTTAATTAGTTAACTGCTTGTATGCATTTTTAATTAGCTATTTAATTCGTCTAGAATTTGGTATCTAGCATTGTCACAAAATGGTGCTTTCATCTGTTGTATCCAACTGATTTATGTTAAGTTTCTCAGGAAGTTGTTTACTCAACTCAAGAAGACCTGTTACCTAAGAAGGTTTTGACACGTAGATATGACATTACTTGACCATTCTCATTTCTTCCCAACAGATGCTTAACCTATTACTCAGTAAAAATGTTATAGGCAATGTGCTAGTCAAAATATGGATATGAACAAGATGGTTACTAGCTATCAGTCGACTTCAAAATGGTTCCATTTATAATCCTTGCCAGGTATATATTTAGGCTAGTTTCACTCACTGCCATTATGCATTCTTCATTTTCAGACAAAATAAGAAAAGGTGAGAACTAACTTTAGCTACACAAATAAAACTTTTATAGCAACACCCTTCTTCCCTTTTTACTTGTAAACCCTATCTGTCAACTTCACGTTTCTTATCCTAGCTAATCCCCTGAGGCACAACAGTTACATGGTTCTTAGCCTTGCAGTGATGTGAGATCCTCTCTCGCCTTAATAGCGTTGGGAAATTTTTTATAAATGGTCGAAGTGCATTCACATAATTCCCAGTTTCCCACTTTACATTCTTCTTTTAGTTAGAATCATGATCTTGAACATATTGTCACAAAATTAATAGGTTCAAAGCATCAATGAAAACAAATGCAGCGAAAGCAAAACTATATAAATAAAATATTCCATATACTTATATAAAAAAGGCAATTCAAATCCACATACCACTAATTAGCTTTATGTTTCAATCAAATTAAGAAGCAAATAAAATCTATTTTCATGAATTTCAAAGAAGTTGAACAAGTAACAAGTCAGTCTGGTTTGGCCAGGCCTACCAACACATTAACACTAATTAATTACTTATAGACAAACTCGCAAAATAAATCACGCTAACCCTTGAAATTGTGAGTAGAATAAAACACAATCCTGAAATGTTACTAGTACTTGGCAAGAGTTTTGGTGGCAGCAATCTCTTGATCATCATCGATAACATCATAAAAAACATCATCATCAACAACCAGCATACCGCCAACATCATCATCATCGTCACCATCAAATATCAATTCATATGTTTCCAAAAGTTGGGGGATGAATTTGCAGGAAAAGACCACACATAAGACCATATATATCAATTCTTTGAGGAAAAGGTTGTAAGATGAGTTGACAAAGAAATAAGCAAGAATACCGCGAACTACACAGTAGTTGGGATAATACAAAAACAAGGAACGAAATACTTCAATATAGTAGACACTAATGGAAGCTTGTCCATAAGTGGAAAGGCCTTTCTCTTTGAGATAATGTGTTGATGATTTAAGAGCTTTGAAAAGAAAAGCAAACCTAAAGATATTAAAACCTTCAAAGTATTGATCAGGAGTATACCTGTTTTTGTAATGAACATCCGAGAGAATAATGAATGCAGGAACTAGAAAACATTCCATTAAAACAGCGCGAACTAGTAATAACTTATCTTTTAACAGAAGAAGTGGTTTCACTAATGGCCAACCAGTGCATATAACAAGAAAGAAAATGAGCAGAGGAGTCTCGGATAACAAGTTGGAAACAAGTGTAAGATGAAGAGAAGGTGAGTAGATAATTTTGACAAGAAAACTTAAACCTTTGAACAAAGGAACAAGTATCATCAGAACATAGATCCAGTACACGGAAGAGGAGAATTCCTGTTGTTCAGTTTTTGCAAAAGAAAATTCCTGTTGTTCAGATTCCTGCTTAATCCTTTTAATATAATAAGCCCAGTAGAAAAACAAACAAAAGTTTACTATACAGAAGATCAAACTGTTTATTTTTAATACAAAATCACAACCAACACCAGTTAGGTTTCCTTGAATCTCCAACATGATTGTGATTTGGTTATTTCAGTCGAGGGGATAGGGATATTATATTATGGGTATTTACAGAGTAGAGAAAAGCAAGGCTGTAAGAAGAACCAACAAGGGTTTTGGTTTTTTCTTTCCCCAATTCCTCTCGGAAAGCAATTGCAAATTCGGATTTATCTCCTTCACATTGATATTTCTTCCAAATTGGACTTTGGGCTTTGGGATGGATCTCTCGAGTCCAGTGAAGTCAATTCGTGATACCATGGCGACTAAAATAATGGATTCAATATAAGAGGGGGCAAATGGGGCATACATATAACATATGGTGCCGGCATTCTTACCTTAAAGATGATTAAGAATCCGAGTCACAGATTCATATAACCGGAGGTGGGAAAAGATGTTATCCCATGTCAAGTCCACCAATCCCTGCGAGAAAATGAAACCCCTGCCAGAAAACTACACTATCTCAGTTCCAGAGTCTGACCTCCTCACAATTTACACAACATCCTTCAGGTTCTCCATCACACGCGCGTCGCTCGCTCGAGTGGTCACATTCTCATTGATACAAACAGTACACATGTTTTCAAGGACCAGTACCTACAGGTTTCATCATCACTCCCACCAGATAGATCATCTCTGTTTGGTCTAGGAGAGTATACTAAGAAGACATTCGGTCTTATGCCTGGCCAAACATTCACATTATAAATGCTGATATTTTCAAATATGCATGTAAGAGAAAAGCAAGGACTCTTTTTTATTAATGTATATACCCATTACCGAGTTCTCTTACTCGGAATGCCAAACACCGACTTTACACTTATTTCATCCGACTTGGTATCTAATCACACTTCACTCATCTCCATTCAAATCCTAATCTCACTAACTCGGTATACTAAATACCGACTTAGCACTTATTTCATCCGACCTCAATCGAGTTCATATCTTACTTTACTCCCATGTTGAACGCCCATCATACTGACTTGAACATAAAATCATCCGACCTCATCCGACTTGGGGCTTTCTTAGCTATTCTTGGGCTCGGTTCTTCATAGCAAATCTCTTATCAGTTACATATCTTTCTCATTAAACCCCCTGATATTTGCACCATTAATGATCTGACCGTTGGGTCATTAATTACTAGCCGTTGTCCCAAAACACCTATAAAAAGGAACTACGTTGACTTGATTCTGGGGGGCTGCTCACTCTCAGATACGTAGGCACCTATCACCTTGTGATAGCTCAGCCACTTCTCTTTCTCACTTAACACCTTCTCCTTCTTCTCCAATCATATTCATTCTTCCTAATTTTCCGACAACATTTCTAACTTAACTACATTTACATTGGCGCCGACTGTCTGTGAACGAATATTAACCAAACAAAGGCCATGGATGGAATCACGTCAGAACAGTTTGAACAAATCAATATTTGGGGCAACAAACAGATAAGTTGTTTTTCATTATAGCAAAATTTTATCAATTTCTTGCTTCTGAATTTTTCATACACTCTACCGAAATTAATATGAACATAAACTTTCTCTAATGGATATCTCTTACACTTTGTATATCATCCTGCCACAATTCAATGTCATCCCGGTGGGAACATCTATTTATATTGCAAATAAGATATACGAATTTCTATTTTCATATTTGACCATATATTTTTTATTACCAACTGATATAGGAAATGTCAAAGGAATTTACTGAATTCTCAGGTTATTAATTTAATATTAACATTGCTTATCATTAGACTCAATACATGAGTATATGGTCAGTTAAATTTCACCTTTCAATTACCATTCTTACATTAATGGGTTTTTTCATAACATATACTATACCCTTGTTTATACCAACCATAACTATTAACTTTGTATTATTTCAAATGGTCAAATTTTGACCATAACTGAAATATCGTTCATGCCTCTTCATGCATATATGTATATACCATGAATTTCATGTGATTTAATATATGACCAGTAACAATCATTAGGGGTATATTAATGATCTTTCCATAACTTATGCTAATTAGCTTTAATACTCAGATCAGTTACAATATCTTTCTACTGATTCTCTTTTCTATCATCACTTCAACTCATGGGAACCAAAAAAAAAAAAAAAAAAACCCTTTTATTATGATCATAACTCAATTCTCATTTAGGTTGATTGATACCTCATTCATGTATCAATGATCATGAGCTCGCTAGTATAACAACATGATATGTCCACTCATACATTTATGACATTAGGGACTCCAGCCATACACATGCCAATAACGATTTTATGTTATGATCTCATTTGTTATTAGTTATGGCACCCACTGACCCACTTACTTTGATTTATATGCATTCAAGAATAACACCATGATTATGCTCATGATCATGCATATACTTAATATTCATTATAAAATAAAATAAAATAAATATATAGTTATACTACACTTACTGTGATTGTTCAATTGGACTTCGTCGAGCTCCCCATAAACGACATGAATATGGGCCGCCACTAAAGAAATCTAGTCCATTACAGCTCACCTTAAACGATCTATTTGTCATATGATATCATTCGCATATTGCACTTGTTAATCCCTCCTAAGAATTCTTGGGTATTAACACAAACGATCTCTTTTAGTTGTTTGTATCACACTATTATTGGGGTTGTCATCAATTTCATATGTTGCTTATGTTTAATCTACAGTTATTGGCTGATAGGCCTATTTTCGCTACTAACTCCTTTTTTTTTGGGTGTAGCATTTTATTTCTCTCTTCTATGTGTGCAGGTCGATTACACTTGGAATCGACCTCACTCTTGATATGCTCTCACGAACAAGCTAATTTACATATATGTGCCACAGTATTTTTGATAATCTTTTTCAACGACGAAATGCATGCCACATGCCAGGTGTTAAACTCGAGAGCACACATAACCAACTACTCATAGACTCATATATTGACCGACCACAACAAAGTCTGGTAACTATATCACAAACTCATTTTTCCTAGCTATTGTTATAGACCCACACTAACATAAGCTAGGGGCTATCAGAAATTTCAACAATAATTCACGCACATTTTCATTATTAGAAATATTACTTTAGATGTATCAACATCTTGTCAGCGATTTGCGGTGTTACCATAATATTTCAGTTAAGTATAATCCATTAAATTGGTTACTTCTGATACAGCTAAAAATGTGATTAGGAATTCTCCAAAAATTGAACAAGGCATTATGCCCTTTCGTTCAAAATCAAATGGAATCTCGAAAAATTGAACAAGGCATCAGGACCCTTCGTTCAAGGAATCTCGAAAAATTGAACAAGGCATTGCGCCCTTTCGTTCAAATCAAATGGAATCTTAAAAAATTGAACAAGGCATCAGGACCTTTCGTTCAATCTCGAAAAATTGAACAAGGCATTGCGCCCTTTCGTTCAAAATCAAATGGAATCTTAAAAAATTGAACAAGGCATCGGGACCTTTCGTTCAATAAATCTTGAAAAATTGAACAAGACATCGGGACCTTTCGTTCAATGAATCTTGAAAAATTGAACAAAGCATCGGGACTTTTCGTTCAATAAATGTTGAAAAGTTGAACAAGGCATTGGGACCTTTCGTTCAATGAATCTCAAACAAGGCATTGTGCCCTTTCGTTCAAAATCAAATGGAATCCTAAAAAATTGAACAAGGCATCGGGACCTTTCGTTCAATGAATCTCCAAAAATTGAACAAGGCATCGGGACCTTTCGTTCAAGGAATCTCCAAAAATTGAACAAGGCATTTCGCCCTTTCGTTCAAAATCTAATGGAATCTCGAAAAATTGAAAAAGGCATCAGGACCTTTCGTTCCATGGAATCTTCGAAAATTGAACAAGGCATTACGCCCTTTTGTTCAGCTGAATCTAACTTTCTTTTCGTTTTCATCCAAATCGAAGTCAACTCGTATACACTCTTTTCCATCAATCTGAATGAAAAGGGGCTATGTATATACCCATTACCGAGTTCTCTTACTCGGAATGCCAAACACCGACTTTACACTTATTTCATCCGACTTGGTATCTAATGACACTTCACTCATCTCCATTCAAATCCTAATCTCACTAACTCGGTATACTAAATACCGACTTAGCACTTATTTCATCCGACCTCAATCGAGTTCATATCTTACTTACTCCCATGTTGAACGTCCATCATACTGACTTGAACATAAAATCATCCGACCTCATCCGACTTGGGGCTTTCTTAGCTATTCTTGGGTTCGGTTCTTCATTGCAAATCTCTTATCAGTTACATATCTTTCTCATTAAACCCCCTGATATTTGCACCATTAATGATCTGACCGTTGGGTCATTAATTACTAGCCGTTGTCCCAAAACACCTATAAAAAGGAACTACGTTGGCTTGATTCTGAGGGGCTGCTCACTCTCAGATACGTAGGCACCTATCACCTTGTGATAGCTCAGCCACTTCTCTTTCTCACTTAACACCTTCTCCTTCTTCTCCAATCATATTCATTCTTCCTAATTTTCCGACAACATTTCTAACTTAACTACATTTACAATTAATTTTCTCTATTATTGAATAAGAAGAGAGTTCTTGGTGTATTGTGTCAAGGAAAGGCAAGTCAATAAGAAGAGAGTTCTTGGTGTTAAGTTTCTAACAAAGTGGTATCAAAGCTAGGTTATAGAATGGCTAATTGGAATGATGCAGTTCCAATATCCTCGTCTAACAAAAGAGAACTATGAGAACTGGAGCATCCAGATGAAGGCGTTGCTGGGATCTCAAGATGTTTGGGATACAGTTGAAAGAGGCTATGACGAACCAGAAAGTGAAGCCAGTCGACAACCCAATGAGCTCACTCTTCTTAAAGATTCTAGGAAGAAAGACAAGAAGGCACTCTTCCTCATTTATCAATCTGTGGATGAGTCCGCATTTGAGAATATCTCAAGTGCTTTTACTTCAAAGGAAGTGTGGGACATCCTACACAAGTCATTTATGGGAGTAGAGAAGGTGAAGAAAGTACGATTACAAACTCTTCGAAGTGAGTTTGAGTCTTTGCACATGAAAGAATCAGAACCAATTTCTGATTACATCTCAAGAGTTCAAGCCGTGGTGAATCAATTGCGTCGGAATGGTGAAAAACTGGAAGAAGTTCGTATAATTGAAAAGATACTTCGATCTCTCGATTCGAAGCTTGAGCATATTGTTGTGGCCATTGAAGAATCCAAGGATTTGGATACCATGACAGTTGATGATCTAATGGGATCATTACAAGTTCATGAAGAAAGGCTTCTTAAGAAAAAGGAGCATCAATCCTCTCTTGAGCAAGTGTTGCATTCAAAGCTCTCGTTAACCAAAAAGCGGGATGAATCTAATAACCATAGAGGCAGAGGACGTGAACTCGGACGTGGCCAAGGCAGGGGCAGAGGTCAAGGAAGAAGTTTTAACACTTCTGGTTATGACGACAAGCATTCTGATGAGAATAGCTCAAGAGGACGTGGCAGAGGCAATTTTCAAAGGACTCGCAGCAGATTTCAGAAGAAATGTTACACTTGTAACAAGGTTGGCCATGAAGCTAAGAAGTGTAAAGCTCATATTCAGTGTTATAATTGCAACAAATATGGCCATTATGCTCCAGAGTGCAGAAACAATGAAGAGAAGGCAAATTTTGCTGATGATACACAAGGAGTTGAGTCTACCGTATTGTTTAGTTATCAAGGAGAAAGCAGCCATGGATCAGGTCATTGGTATCTTGACTCGGCAGCAAGCAGTCACATGACTGGAAAGAAGCACTTGTTCATAGAGCTTGATGAGTCGGTGCATGGCTCTATCAAATTTGGGAATGAGTCGAGGATTCCGGTTAAAGGCAAAGGTAAAATTCCCATTCGCCTAAAGAATGGAAGTCAACAATTTATTTCAGATGTCTATTAATCTATTATGCTCCTGATTTGAAAAGTGACATTATAAGCTTGGGAAAACTCTTAGAAAGGGGGTATGATATACGTTTGAAAGATGGCAACCTCTTAATACGAGATCAAAGAGGAAAGCTACTTTGCCAAGTTCCTATGACCAGTAACCGAATGTTTCTTTTGAATATTAAAAATGAAACTTTAAGTTGCCTTAAAGCTAGTGTGGAAGATGACTCATGGCTATGGCATTTGAGGTATGGGCTTTTGAATTTTGGAGACTTCAAGTTGTTATCAAATAAAAGTATGGTGAAAGGACTGCCTTCTATACATCCTTTGGAACAACTATGTGAAGGTTGTTTGCTTGGCAAACATTCCAAAAATAAGTTCCTACAAGAAGCTACATATAGAGCACAAAAGCCCTTGGAATTGGTGCATAAGCATCTTATATGACTCCCTGTACATTTTTGATTTCCTTCCTTGTGGAACTTAGTTTGTATGTCTGTGGTGAGGCGTACGATATAAAACACCTTGACCAAGTTTAAGAGGAATGTTACTAAGGATGTTGTGGACCTGGGATTGCTAAAACTTTCAGCAGGATGGGAAAGAGAGTTGGTTCATTCCTACTAAATTGATTATAAATCTATCCGTGCCTGTCTGATTCATTGTCAACAAGAAAACAGGGATTTGTACTTGTGGAAAAAAACTTTAAGATGTATGCTTACTCATCCTCAAGACTACGATGCCAGGTTTTGTGCTTCAAGGGTGGAGTATCAACTTCCAAACCTTCATAGTTAAAGCTATAAAGAAAGTTTGTACAACGCTTTTAAGAATGGAATCACAGCTGACCAAATAATCTGTTTCCTTCAGCAAAATGCACATCCTCGTGTTGCAGAGAAAATAGCGTCTGTACCAGAGAACGGTACAGACCTGATGAGGCTGTGGGAAGCAGGTTTCAATAGGGTCGGTCAAGATTGTCTTAAGTAATATTTATGACGATGGCATGACAGAACGGTGGCCTGACCTGTTATGGGAAGATTCAAGGGGAATTTGTACCGTAGCTAGCCAAGGCAACATTCACATATCAGCATACAAGGAGAATGCGAAATGTATAGCAGATCCATGAATTTTACTTTCCTCACTGCAAGTACCATTGATTCAATGATCAGCATACAAGGAGAATGCAAAAGGCACAAGAGATTCACCTGGAGAAATACAAAATCCATTTATTTTGCAGAACATTCACAGTAGAATTTGAATATGTTCCTTATTTATGTGAATAAAAGGGTTATTTTGTCAATAAAACCTCACCCCTATGCACAGCTGATCAAATGCTGTTCTTTCGACTCATCCACCTATTTTGACTGTTCAAAACTTCATGTGCTTCCTCTTCAGTATGAATTATGCTTTGGCAATCGGGTTCAAAAGATTTCTTTCGAAATGAACAGTCCCAGTTCAACTTTACAGGTCTGCAAGTTTCAGCTCTATCAAGTAAAAGTCCACCATAGCACAGATCTTGGCCTATAACAAAGCAAAATTTTAGGAAGTAGTCCAAATGTATCTAGTTGGCAAAGTTATAGAGGTGATCAACTGGTCATACAACATATTCAGAATGTGACCTGCAATATATACATATTATTGTACACCGGCAATATCTAACAGCCATAGATTTTGGGATCTAAAAAACCTAATAAGATCATTTCTTTGTTTCCTTACATGGAGGGCCACCAAGTTCTCAAGCGGCTAAGAGAGCATTAAGATTACTTCGGGGAGTATTTGAGTGTCTATGTTGGCAAGCCAGACCATATCAGAATGTGGGAATCTCGCATAAAGTTTTCAAAATTTGACCGACCTGTAAAGAGAGGATGTGTGTTATCATCTACATAACTTACTACCCTAAGTGTGTTTTATATTCTCTTTATCTGGCCATAGCAATATAAAGATCATTTGTGCTTATGCACAGTAGTTCAACATTCAGTGAATATGAGTTTGGCTTCATTTTTGCATAGAAAAAAATTAGTCCATATGTTGTTGGTTAAGTCATCAACTTATTATCAATGCAACAATGCCTAATTGCATATGAAATAACTTGAAAGACAAAATCTACATTGAAGCTTTAAGTTCTAACAGATTCTTTCAAGGCTGTAAATAAAATAAAAAATATAGAGGATTAATGTTTCCAAAAAAAATTGATAGTGAAGGCATGGATTCTCACATAGAGGGTTTTACCACTTAAAAAAAACTAGATAATGTATATTATTATTTGGAAACTATGAAAGAGGCATATGATATTAACAAGCGTCAACAGTGACTATTAATTTTTAAAGTATGCTATTTTGAGTCATTATTTAGATGGCATCCTGTATCATTTTACAAATGCAAATATTCCAATAATTACTTTTGCATTTGTTGCATATGAATGATACAAGTCTTCAGCCCTACTTTCAAGTGCTTAGACTATTATTTTCTAAAGTAGATCGATTAAGTTCCTTTTAGACTGATAGAGACTTGATTTGTCAACATCTCAACTTCTTCGCATGCCAATGATATGCCAGTTCACTATTGATAGATTAGGTTTGCAATACTCACCTCATTCATGTAATTCCCTTTGTTGTAATGGAGCACATATTCCGTGCTTTTAAGGTGTATACATTTTTTGACTACTGGGAACAGCTTGCTTCCATATGAGATTTGCATATTCTGGGTGGTCAACAAAAGGATTTCTGTTGTGCTGGTAAAGGCTGCATACCCTGTTGTTTCTCAATTTCTCTGTTCTTAATGGTGGATCAAGTTCATTCCATTTTAACAACGTTGAAAGTAATCCCATCTCCCTATTTTCTATAGGAAAAAAAATGACCTTTTAAGAAGCTTGAAGATGAAAACAAAATGAATAAAGATACTATCGCTCATATCATTACAATTGCAAAATGTATTTAAAGTTTATACATCTAAGAAAAACTCGATAATGATTAAGCAAGTAGAATAACAGAATAATGAAAATCAGAAATGAACAAAATGTTAACTGGTTACATGGAGTTGAGAAAACCCCACAAACATAAGGCCCAAATCAAGAATCTGTACATATAAAATAGAGGGCCATGCGTTTTTTTATTTTGTTCTTACTGATTGGATTTTGAGTTTGATTCTATGATCCTGTGGTAGTTAAAATACTGTTTTTGATTGTGCTAAATTGCATGACAAATATTATCTTTTATACAAAGAAGAATAAAAATCATTCTATTAGAACTTGTTATCGTACCCATGCTTGGCGAATCAGAAAGAAGAAGATTTGGGCTTTCATCTGACTGATTAAACCCATAGCATGTGGCCATGTACATTAATGCCCTTGCGATATCCCCCGTAACCTGCAGTATAATCCCCCAATAAGATATTAACTTATTAAGTTCATGTTGAGCACTAATCAAAGAATCAATCTTTCCTGATTTAAATGTCAACAAAATGATTCAGCTGATCCGAAAATGGTAAAAGTAAGGTGTCATTAAAAGTTAAAGGTTCAAACAAAATAATATGTGATCAATTAATGACGATGGGAAAATTTGAATCCCCTTATATGTTGCATTAGCCTAAAGAACAAACCTGCACTGGTGGTGCCCATCTTTTCTTGTCTGCTTCTGTGTCATATGCCGCTTCTTTATTGGCAGGCTTCAGACAGTTGGTTGACTTAGCAAGGCATTCTCCATAGTATTTGTTTCCCCTTGATGAATTTACTGAAAGAATTAAAAGTTTCTTTTATAGGAAATACATTAGGCAAAGCAAATACTCCTTTATATACACAAAAATAAACTCATCCTACCATTCACATCAGCTGGGCGTATATTGTGTAGATCGGTCAAGGAAGGACCATCACTTAAGCCATAAGAACGTGGCCACAAATGTTCCCCACAAATGTTCCCCTGTGGAATCATAGATACGACCATGGCATGAGTTAACGCTCTAAATGTTAAAGAACAAAGCTATTTCAAACAAAGTCAAGAAGAAAGACAAAAGTCTGGGGGCATCATGGCATGAGTTAAAAGTATCCACTTAAGATTGTTTGCTACCAAACTTGAGGTTATACGTTGCACTCTCTAGCATTATGAAACATCAAAAATCAATGTAAATTGATGAGCAATGCAGTCAATGAAAACCGATTTTAACTTAGCATTCAGTGAATCTGCTCATGAATCATAGTTTTCATCATTTGACTCTAGAGACAGTATCTAAGAACTACTTAAGCTTCATTTCTGCGATAACAAAAGTAAGTGGAGAGAGAGAGAGAGAGAGAGATTAAATTATGATTTTCTAAAACATTATATAGACAAACAAACAAAATGAGACTTACAAAGTACAAGGATCTAGCAACACTCTAACAGCATAAGACCTAGAATAACCAACATGTCTAAAACCCTTCTTAGCACTTAGTGTAGATCCCATCAAAACTTTATTGGCATTTTAGGTAAAAAGTAATAAAAAAATAACAGAATCCTCTATATGGATGACTTACTGTTCCATCCCTCTGGTTTTCCTGCCAAAAGCTTTGAGACGACTCTCAGGGAATAAATTTCTATCCTGCACATGCGCAAAAACCATCCTAGTGAAACCAATGAAATGAAGCAGGTGTAAAAACTGCATGGTCTAGCTAGGCCGACCATTTACATAATAAATCATCCCTGACAATTTCAAATTTACCTAGACCCCGAGAAAATGAGACAGTACCTTCATTAATTTTTAGAAATGGTCATTTGTTAGCTTTCTGTATGTATGAGAGTATGAGACTATGACATTAACACTGTTGGTTTTCAAAGAAGTGTCCAAGAAAGCAGCTAAGAAGCAAGAGGTGTCTATACTTTATAAACCCTCGAAATTAAGATAACAGGAAGGAAAACATACACGTCTGATGAAGCTTCAGGATTTTCATCATCAGCTGCATCAAGAAGCTTGAGTGCCTTCCACACCTGCTTATACAAAACCTTTTCTCAGACATTTGAATTATTAGCAAATTAACAAAATGCAGTAGATAACTAAAGCACCTCTTTGTAAGATAATGATTTGTGAGAGGAGATGATCGAGTTCAATTCTTTGATTAGATCTTTTCCTTTTTTATGATCTACGGAGGCATAGTAATGTGAGACATCTTCACAAGCAAATTCCAAGGACAAATATGGATCACCATGGGCCTCTCCGATAAGTGTAAGACCAAGCAGTAAGGCAACTATTCCTGAAGCCAGAAATTGAAAATTTTTAACCACCTGGAAATATTAGAGAACAAAGTAAATATTACCATGGCTTTATGTTGAGGTTGTCTGTCACGAAATGTAAATAGCCTGTCAGTCCCACACTCCAGAAACAATAGTGAGTAGTTTCAAATGGCAACAAATGGAGTCTGGATTTGTTTAAATATGGTTGACTCTAATTCCCAGTCCCTTTTTGGCTTTTTCCAACCCAACCTACTATCCCATTAATACGCCAAGGTAACCATCTAGTATCAAGTCATTACCTACACGTATTTAAGCAATTATATTATCAAAGTATTCATGAAATATCTTGTTAGTGATCAAAACCAACTTTCAGACAGACAAATACGTAACTTGAAATGATGTGCTCCCATTTTTGTCAACACTCGAGAAATTCCCTTTTGTAACAACACTTCACAGGAGAATTAATGAAAGATTGCAGCAAATTTTCAAAAACTATTATTTGCTTTTACCTAAAATTAGTGCTTACACTCGTTCGATCAATCCTGTACTCTGAACTCAATAGATATGAAGCAATCTAAGTAAATTGGTAGATAGTTCTCTAAGCCGTATTTCTCATATGCATTTTATAAAACACTTACAGTATTTGGTCTGCAATATACACAACATAGTTTCATATAAAAGGAAAAGCAAGGACTCTTTCATTCTTCTTTATTAATTTTGTCTATTATTGAATATGGTTGAGGCATTTCATCAAACAATCTAATGTATATAAACAGATATAAAACTCACCCAACACATATACTGTTCTGAGACAGTTGTTGATTGGTTTTGCTGCTAATATACACAATCAAATCATCTACCGCTAGTTTATATTGATTCTTACACCAAATGAAATCGTGAGACAGAATACAATGGCAGGGTAATAGAAAGAATGGGTTTGTGTTAAATTGTTTTTTACTTGGGATGTAATGAGTGTTGAGTCTGCTAGTATTATTATGCCTACATTTGATCCCGATGATCGAGTTTTGAAAATGGGTGAAAGTGAAACAGAATGTGTTTTGATTGAAATGAATAGGAAGTAACAAAGCAGAAGAATTCATTTCTTCGTTCTTTCTTTGCTTTGCTACTAGTTACTAGTTAGTGTCAGTGTCAAGTGTGAAGACGGTTAGACAGTTATAAACAGTTTATATATATATATAGCTACACAAACACACTGTAGCCCCTTGTTTGGGTAAAGGAATCTCACCTCAAACCTGAGTAGTCACAGTCTCACAGAGACCCCTTTTCCCCTATAACCTAACCCATGTGGTAGAAAGGTCTAAATCCTGTTTAGACAAAAAAAAAGGTCTAAATTCTGTGTGTCGTCCACAGTTCCACACAATGAAAGAACCAAGAAAACTTCATATTCAGAAAATATCCCCCCCTGAAGGTTGCTACCGACACATTGTCACAACAAGCAGAGGATATAGAGTGGATTCCCAATGCTAAAAGATACACAAACAGGCAACATACAAGTTGTAACATGCTTGAACTTGAACAGGGCCGGTTCTGGGGTTTTGGTGGCCTTAATCTACTTTTCATATGAGGCCTCTCTTAAGATAAAAAATGTAAAGAAAAAAAAATTATCGTTTTGTTTGTATAGATTTTTTTCACTTTCCTTAGCAATATTTAATAGTAAAAAAAAAAAGAACAAATCCACAAATATACAATTTCAACAATGAATAATTCCTTACAGAGAGAAAAAAACAATCAATGAACAATTTCAATTAAATTTTATTTATTTTACTATGATAATTACTTAAAAAAAAATATTAAAAACATAATAAAACAATATAAATCATTAATGAGAGAAAGATGACGAAAGATACAAAATTACAGACAAAGATAAGAAGTGAGTTTAAGTTTGTTTATTTCGGTGGGAGCTCCAAAAGTAGGAAAGTAAATGAAAGATTCGTGGCTGTGGGAGTTCATATTGATTCATTGAATTTGTAGTGGGCTTTACACAATTGGGCTTGAAAAGTAATACATATAACGCCTACTTTGAATGAAACTATGGGCCCTATTACATTTTGTGGCCTTAATCAACCGCCTACTTCGCCTAGGAAGTGTTTCAATATAGTGCATACATGCAACTCAGTGCGTTACCTGCAACCATTCCTCCAACGATCAAGGCTCCCTAAAAGGCTAAAACACTAAATACAACTCCAGCCAGATACTGGATAATATACTCGGAAAATACATATCCCAATAGGCAAGGTCAATTGGAGGTCCCTGCCAAAACTTGTGAACATAATAGCCATTTGATTTTCTTGAGTTCATGTAAAAAGCAACTAGAACATACTTTAAAAGTTAACCTAATATTAATCAGATCATATTTAAAGCCGCAATTCTAACGTAATTTGCATCCTAAATTCACATAGTTAAACCAAAAGATTCAAAAGTCAAGATGATTATTGACAGAGCAACAGTCTTTCCGAATTACTTATGTGAAAACTGCTGTGACATTCCAAAACCTTCAATCCATCAACGCCAATCCTAGGCCACCTCACGTATTACTGTCTCCACTCCTACACACCAAAGAAGGAATATCAGAATACTATTGAGATAGTATAGAGAGTACATAAAATGATATCTATTCTCAAGAAACTGCTCTAATACCCAAAGGAGGACCATGCCACTTCTGCGACTTGGGAGGGTATTGTCGAGAATACACCACCAATTTTAGAAAGTGAGAAAATATGGTTGTAAAACTGGACTGATCTGGCTTGATTCTGCTTCTCACAATTTAAAAGTAAAACATGTCATGGCAACAATTTTAAAACAACCCAGTCTGTGTTGAATCGGCCAAATCAAAATGTAATACAAACTCAGTCAAGACAGCTCCATTTATATAGACAAACAGAACACACAATTTTCATAAACATAATAAAAACCATCAGAACCAAACTCATCAAATTGGTAGGGTACTAACCAAAAACTTTGTTCTTGTTTAACTAAGAAATCATATTATTTTGATCTAGTTTTGAGTTTGAAGGTACTAAAATGAGTTGACCTTTTTGTTCGAGCCTTTTTCCAATTGCCATATCAAACCTTGAATCTCTATATAACCATTGGGGTTTAAATAATTTAATGAAGTATGGAAGAAATGGAAGAAATGGAAACATGGATTGATTGGTTATCGAAAGACATGTCAACAGCTGGACACCCCATATAATAGCACAAAGCCAAAACACAAGTCTGTGAAAGAAATGTTCAAATGTTTAGGAATGATTAGCTAAGCATTTATCTACAGTCCCGAACTAAAAAAATCTATACCTTCTACCACGACGTTGAGAAGGACCAGTATGGTTTAACCTTCACAGGTACCTCAACAGCAGATAACATTGACCATTAACCCACTAAAGTTTTCAGTCCTTAGGAACTAATCATTCATGAGAGCAGTCAATGACTGTATTCCAGTTTAGGTGAGCCTCACATACAGGTACAGATCCATCACATGAACCTCCTCATAGATATTAGACACACATTTGTGAACCATTCACTCATTTAACAATACCACATTGAAGTGAGCAAAATATTTGTACACATGTTTTCTACTCTCAACTTTTATCTAGTGAAAAGGGTTACTTCCATCCATCCCCCTCTTCCAATGACCAGACATAGTTTGAACAAGCATCTCCCTAACATTCATGCTGAGATTTTAAGTAAATTAACTAGTTAAAAGTTCTGAACAGAACTATCATATGTGGGTTACCTCCAAAAATTTATGAAGACATCTAAGCAGCCCTCAAAGCCAACTGCCACACTCATTCTATCCAGTCAAAAACTACATTATGTACTTGCAATGATGTAGTCTAAACCACCCTCAAGGACAAGTGGCATACACATAAGACCATCTAAAATTCTAAATCACCTGTGGCAAGTCGTGACTCGTGAAGGATGCAAGGATTCCAGACCACATGACCAGGCACGCAAATTTGAACATATATCTCCCTAACGTTCATGCTGAGACCTTAAAAAAAATAAGCTAGTTGAAAATAAATATATAACCCATCATGTGACTTATCTCAAACAACTTATGAAGACATCTAACAACACTCAAAGCCAAAGTGCCATACTCATTCTATCATGTAAAATTGTCAACTAGATGAGTATGTACTTGTAAGGATGTAGCTCAAGCCACCTTCAAGGCCAAGTGGAAACTCGTGAAGGATGCAAGAATTGCAGACCACTGACCACATGAACCATGATAGTGAACCATACAGCCGAAGTTGATCGAGCCTGCAACTATGATACAGCATAGCTTACCTAAGAGCCCTCAGACCTCACACTATAGATAATGAATTAAAGGTAGTCAATGAAGGCAGGAAGCATTAAACCAAAATCTGGAAGCTTATGCATTCTATTGTTATCATGCCTACACAGTGCAAAGCCGATGCCCGAGAAAATCCATAATTACGATATTTTCACATGCTTTGCTTTACCCTAGTCCTGCCTTTCCTCCATCAATCATTTATTATTGTCGCACTGGACTCCCAGCTCCCTATCAAAGTCAATTTAACAATTGACAGTCTCTAGACTATGGAATATCATAACCAGATCGGCACACCATTACTTATATGGTCCAGAAGTTAGGCCCACACTACAGCCATATTTTCTACTCAAGACAACATCAATATATAAATAACAAAGACTACAAAGAAGTTTATAGATGCTCTAACTAGAATGCTTTCCCTATCACTGGTAAAAGAGAGGGGCTGCTTGACTGTATGAAAATGTTTGGCAATAAATGCACCTATCCCCTTGTTGCTGACATTCTAGCATAAAACCAAGGCTTTGGAGGAAAGGATAATTCGAAAACAAGATGATGACCAGTTTAACTTTAACATTCAGTAAGGAAACATGAATTTTAAAACAAGAAAAAAAAATGTGTGGAGCGAAACTATTTCAAACCAAAATCTATTGAATTCAGGACAGCAGTTCAAACATGTAAAGTGTGGAATCTCTGTCCGTAAAATCCAAACAATTCAGGAATTCAATTTGAAAATGTACATGGTAGAGGATGCAAAACATTTAACTTCTTAATAAAATATACTGAAGATCAGGACAGTAGATCTAACATGTGAAGTGTAAGAGATATTCAACTTCTAACTAAAATGAGCTCATTCCCGCAACAGCTAATTTGAACATGTATAACAGAAATAAGTATAGTAGTTCTAAGAAACACAGTAATCAAACAAAACTCAGGCAATAGATTAATGATTATACCTGCAATCAACGGCCTCCAGCCATAGAATTCAGCCCAAGAAGCATATTGTTGCCCTTTGGAAGATAAGCAACATTACCACTTCTAGCCAACGTAGACGCAATTTCCCTTGAAGCCTCAATCCTCCTCAGTTCAATCAATCCCATTCCCGCAGCAGCAGTAGCATCCGAAATCAGCTTAGCAGACTCACTCTCACCTTCAGCCCTAATAATAGCAGCCCTCCTTTCCTGCTCAGCTTTCATCACAACATACTTAGATCTCTCAGCTTCCTGTTGAGCAACCTGCTTCTGTTCCACAGCTCTTGAAAACTCAGGTCCATACGACAAATGCGTAATGGCAACATCATCAAGAACAATATTGAAATCCTTAGCACGTTTAATCAAACTTTCTCTTGCTAAAGCTGAAACCTTTGGACGTTCAGTAAGTAATTGATCAGCATTGAATTGAGCAACAACAGATTTCATAACTTCATTACCAATAGAAGGTAAAACTTTCTCATCATATTCCATACCTAGGGTTTTGTAAATAATTGGTAATTTTGAAACTTGTGGACGAGAAAGAAGACGAAGTGTTAGATTAACCATTTGAAGATCTTTAGTACCAGAATTTGATGAGAAAGTATGTGGACGAGTTCGAATATCGTAAATAAATGGTTCTTGAAGCAATGGAATCAAGAAATGTGTTCCTTCACCTACTGTTTCATCAAGAACACCTCGAAATCGATCGAAAATCACAGCTCGTTGACCACCATCGACAGTGTAAAGTGTGTTATTCAGAACTGTTGCACCGATTCCAAGTGTGATTGCTGCTTTCGCAATGTTTGTCAGAAGTTTCACTGCGTTTGGATTTGCAGCCATTTCAGCAAAAGAGAAAGAGAGATCAGATCGAAGAAGTTGTTTGTGAGGAAGAAGAAGAAGAAGAGGTTGGCTTAAACCCTAAAACCCTAGAAAAGAGAGAAAGTAGCTTGGGAAAGAAGTTTCTAGTTAGAGGTCACGTGTTATACGCGTGTTTTAACTCTTTGAATGACACCTGGTTTTAATTGGTGATTAGTCAATCATAGCCGTTGGATTTAATGGGCCCATTCAAGTCCAACAAGTTTATAACTTGAGGTCACGTGTTATGCGCGTGTTTAACTCTATGAGTGACACCTGCTATTGATGCAATCGAAGCAACCCGAACCCGAGACCAATTGGGTTTACTTGATGTTAATGGGCCTATTCAAGTCCAACAACACACTTGATCCACAAAGCCCTTGAGCTAAAACCCTTTCATCATTTCTTTCTTCTGGAAACAAGTAGAAGAAGAAGAAGAAGAACACTCTTTTACAACTGAAGAAGAATCTCAAATCTGAAACAAGGTACGAATTTCATTCTGTTCAATCTTTCTTCTTTCATTCATTCTTCATTTAAATCGTTGAAATTAGTTTTAATTTCATTAAAATTGAACAACTATAAACCCCTAATTGATCTTTGTGTTCTAGGATTTTGATTTTGAATTATAGTAAAGTCACTATAATTTTTCTTGGTTGGTTTATTTGATTAATACCCAAATTTATTTGGGTGGTAATTATAGGGAAAAAGAGAAACTTTAGTAATTTTAATCAGTGTATGGTGGTTTGGAGTGAAAAGACTAATCTTGTATTACATTGGGGTTGCAGGAATTTTAGGTTCAAATAAACAAACCCCTTTCTTTTCCTTTGCGGGTACGTCTTCATGATCATTCTAAGAAGGAATTACCTTAGGAATACACGTTTTCTTTTTGTTGGGATAGTTTCTCGTGAGTTGTTCCATGATATACCTTTAAGTTCATTTGTGAAACCATTCCTAGCTGGTGCAAATGGTATAGGTCAGAGAGAAACATGGTGTCGGAGTTTAAATACATTGTCCTATCTTGAAGCGTTGGCTTCTAAAGTTCGTGTTGGGAATAATGAGCATGACGTGTTGCAGTCTTTAGTGAGTGATGAAATTTGTTGTAGTATTCATCCATCAAGTAGCATTGTCGATGAAATGTTATGTAGGTTTGAGCATGATTGGAAATCTGCTTTAGGTATTTTCCGTTGGGCAGTAACACAATATGGTTTTAAGCATACCCCAGAAGCATATGATAAGATGGTGGATATTTTGGGGAGAGCTAAGCAATTAGATAAAATGATGTTGTTTGTAAATGAAATGCGTGAAGGAAATCATGTTAGACTCAATACTATTGCAAAGGCCATGAGAAGGCTTGCTGGTGCAGGGAAATGGGAAGAGGCTATTAAGATCTTTAACGATTTGGGAACGTTTGGGTTGGAAAAGAATACAGAAGCCATGAACCTATTGCTGGATACCCTTTGCAAAGAAAAGAGGGTTGAGGTTGCTCGTGATGTGTTTTTGGAGCTAAAGCCACACATTCCCCCAAATGATCATACCTTTAACATTTTCATTCATGGTTGGTGCAATTACAATAGGGTTGATGAAGCAAATTGGACTCTCCAAGAGATGAAGGGACATGGATGCCGCCCATGTGTCATTAGCTACTCAATAATCATTCAAGCCTATTGTAATCAGTTCAACTATCGGAAGGTTTATGAGCTCCTTGATGAGATGAAAGCTCACGGGTGCACCCCGAATGTTGTCACCTACACCACTCTAATGTGTTCACTTGCTAAATCTGATGAATTCGAAGAAGCCTTGCAAGTATATGAGATGATGAAATCAGATAACTGTAAACCAGATACACTCTTTTATAATGCTTTGATCCATGTGCTAAAGAGAGCCGGTAAAATGCGTGAGGCTGCTCATGTCTTTGAGGTGGAAATGCCTATGAATGGCATAATCCCGAATACTTCTACTTACAATACTATGATTGCTATGTTTTGCCACCACTCTCAAGAGGAAAATGCGTTATATGTACTCAAGGAGATGGATAAGTCAACATTTTGTAAGCCCGATCTCAAAACCTACAATCCATTGCTTAAGTTGTGCCTTAGAAGTGGAAAAGCAGATAGTTTTTTGAACACTTTATTGGATGACATGATCAATACACATCATCTCAGTCTCGATCTTTCAACCTACACACTTTTAATTCATGAGCTTTGTAGAGCCGATAATTGTGAGAGGGCATATATCATACTTGAGGAAATGATAAGTAAGGAAATAACACCTCGATATATAACGTGTCGGTTACTATTGGATCATGTCAAACAGAAAAATATGACTGATGTTGCTGATAGGATTGAAGATCTGATGAAGAAAATGAAGACATGAGAGTAAGAGGGGTTTGAAGCAAATGTTCTAACAAAACATGTATGTACGTTCCATAATTGTTCATCCTTTTACCGTTTTACGGCAAAAGTTTGTCGTAGCTTCGTCTCAGACCAGTGAGGAGATGCTTTTTGTATACCTAGTATCTTCAGTACCCTTGAATTGGAAGTCTACAAGAGAAGCCTGTTCTCGAAGTATGTCAGCTATGGCTCTTAATGCTGCAACATGTAGTTTTCTGTGAGGGGCAGACCCAGTTTATTACTGTTCTTCGACCTCTGTATAATCTTTCTACATTATTAGTATGAGGAAAATATGAGTTCTGACTATAATGTTGGAACAAAAGATCTTACTCTGTAAAAGTGCCTACGTGTTTAGGATTTGTAAGACTGCCTACAGTTTTATTATTTTTCCTTTATATTTTCTTTCTTAACATTTTAAAACTAGCCGCTTTTATATGGGCACAGATGTCGTAAAGCATATACTCCTGTGAACTGATTTAGATCATTCGTAACATTACCATGATACTACCGAGTACATTATAATTACACATCCCAAGTAAGCAACACATTATGAATGGAATGATGAAATAAACCACAGAAACAACAGTAACATCCGTTGATCCATGGTTTTGGCTTGTTTGCTTCTACATTGAACAAATTGTTGAATACTACCGAGTACCGATTCTGTACATTCAGTTCACCATGTTGGCCGTGTCTTTTCTTAGGGTTAAAAACAAGAGGCTTGGTTTGTTTTTATTTACTATACAAACATGAGGCTTGTTTGTTCCGAGGTTAAAAGTAAAACTTTAAACTATCTGAAGACACATCAAGGTTCCTTCTGTGTTGCTATTTTTAATAAGGACTCGAACCTTGTACTTCACAATTATAAATTTATAATACACACCAGAAAAGTGAAAGTTCAGCATACATGTTAGTTGTTTTATAGTGGATTTAAGTATTGGAGATTGATCGTGTTGGTTATATGTTATTGCTTGATTTGCATCTGCGTCTGTTTATCATTGAATCATTTATTTTCAACATGGTGTGCAGTGTAGTTGATGCTGCATAAAAGAAAGGAGGTGGCCATGAGTTGCAGCAGATCTTTGAGAAACTTAATTTTTACTAAAGAGCCAATTTGCATGGTTGCTCGTAGAACATTTGCGGCAGGTGGTGCTAAATCAAAGAAAGGCTCAAAAGGAGGTGCAGCCAGTGATGCTCCGAAAGCATCTACTCTCAGCAAAGAAATCAAGTCCACTACAACAATAGGTGCAAATACCCTTAAGGATGGAACTGACCCCAAGCTTCTGGCAGATTCTGAGTACCCTGATTGGCTCTGGTCCCTGATAAATAAGAGAGCTGCATTGAGTGAATTGCGTAGGAAGAACACAGAAAGCCTCCCGTATGAAGATCTGAAACGCTTTGTTAAGCTGGACAATCGTGCACGGATCAAGGATAACAACTCTCTTAAGGCCAAGAACTGATCAAATTATGTAAGATGTTTCTTTCCGCATTATTGTTATATCTTCTGTTGGGGATTTGAACTTATACCAACACCATAGTTTTTATGGATGGAGAGAGTGAAATAGTTGGAGAAATTTAGATAACTTTGCTCTGCATTTCATTTAAGTCTGTGGAAGAGCTTGCTGTTCCTTTTCTATTTCATCTAATTATTACTAGTTGGTTGCTATTCTCCTTTGTTTTTACTCCCTGCAAGTCCAGAAACTAGTCTTTTCTTGCTGGTCCCTTGTTTTGAAATGTCATCGTGTTGTTAAATCAGTTAAATCTAAGATTATTGTCCTAGTTACTTTTATGAGGATTGAGTTGAATCAGTATTATTTGAGACCGTCCTAATATTTTGTGTGGGGTTTAATTAGGATGGATACTCAAGTTGTCCAAATCCCCACCTGTGAGAATAAAACACATTTTTTTGGCCTCTGTTTGGCGAGATAAATTACCTTACAAAAGTATTTTGTAGTCAACTGAACATTTTTATTTGTATGTTTAGATGTAGGCATATAAGTTCCTCGATTTTACTTACTGTCTGAAGCAAGCATTGATGTGTTGTAACGCTTCTCAAGTTTAAATGTTGTTGAACTGTTCGCCCTTCTCAAATTCGAATGTCGTAAATACCTCAAATCCTGCTCGTAGGTACTGTAGCACACAAGTTAGCTGCTTCCTACTCGAGGTTGGAATTCTGGCAGTAGTTTTGATTTCGTGTGGGAAGACTTTATTCAAGTAACATTCATCAGTTGAATTTACGCCTGACAAGCTAAGTCAGGTGTGGTAAAAACAACACATTTGTAGATCACAAGGAGGTACAGTATGCACTGTTAGATTGTGGATGGGGGCCTAACAGTGGTCCAAAGATGCATGAACCTTAGTTGGAAGTTGATTGCTCTTGCTCCCCAAGTAAAACTATATCCAATTATCCATTATGGCCAACAACTAGTCTACCATGTGAATAATAGGCAGATGATGTAATGTGGCACCAAGGGAAGGCAGGGAGGAAAGATGATAAGCTTTCCATGTGAAGACGAGAGACTTCTCTTCATATAAAGGTCACTAAAGTAGTAAGAAAAAGCTCAATAATGTTCAATCAAAAGAATGATAAAAGTTGGGATTGAACCCGACATAACATGCACATTATAAACCATATATCCATCTTTGATCATTCCCCACCTTCTTTACAGACTCTGGTACTCTTACCTAAAAGCTAAAGCTGGCTTTCACATGGTATCTAAAATAATTTTACACCTTTATGGATGTAAGGTTTTGTGGGGTTAATATTATCTGTTTGCTTGCTTTTTTTTGTTGTTGAGAATTGCAAGTCTTGCAAGGTTGATAAGGCAAATGACCTCAGAAGTCTAGTTCAGGGAAACAAGTAGTTGCAAAAGGGAATGAGTTTGCAATCTTTGGTTTGTTTTGACAATTTTATGGAGATGAGCAAATGTGACTGGCTGGTTCGATCTAAATGCACATAACCAACATGAACATCGAATAATTGAATAATTGTAACTAAATAGTTAGCGACATGACATAACACAGAGCAATAAAAACTCTACCCCAATAACATGGGCGGTTGAGTGCCTACCACTATCCCACACCACCCCACAGAGAAAAGGTGATAGACAATTTCCAGTTATGCATAACCTTACGTCCTTAACTGATTGAAGGTTAGGTTTAAAACTGAGATAACTGTACATTGAGATCAATAGAGCATCAATGTTCCCTAATATTTCCATGGAAGATCGATGTAATCTCAATTCTCACATGGTGAGTGAGAAGCAACTCAAGTGTGTCAATGTTACAATAACTTATTGGATTTGTGATCCAATGTTACCGACACCTAATTAACAAGTATTATATAATTTATATCAAATATCCCATTTGCATTCCAAATCATGAACTTCCAGCAACAAGCCACATGCTATGTGGTGAACTTTATTCTACAAGTCCCTAGACAAAATAACTAATCTCAACTCATCATGGTAGGGTATTTTTTATTTTTGGATTTGCAATGCTGCATGTCCAATTGGCTTATGAGGTCTTCAGATTCAAGATTAGTGCCATAGATTTAGTTTACAACAAGGTTTTACATCTACTGCTATTCATAATGTGGTTGGTATTTTCATAGGCGAATTGTTAAGGAATTGATGAATTGGTTCCATGGTTTTAAAAACAGTCTGTATCATGATGGGTAGACCTCAACAGACCTGTGTTGAAATCTAATGGGCCATGAAGATCTTTGATGAAGTAGGCCAGCTTGCTAACATCAGGAATATATGAAATCAATATAACTGTATTTGCAGAAATTAAATACAGTATATCTCATCTTAAAAGTTGGAAAACTGCAGGCTCACATCACATTGCAAAGAAGACACCATAGAGGTTTATCTAGGCAAATATGGAAATCTTATGTATAATATTAGCTTGGGTATTTGTCCTTTGATGACTAATCCAAGGTGATTCACCTTTTTTTTTTGCATAATCACTTGTTTTCTTATATTAATCAAATGAGACAAGTGCATACATTCTTGCATTTGCCTCTTGGAGGGTGCAGGACTGCAGGTCCAACAAGTAGACTGCACTCAACAAATTTGTTTATTTTAAGTCGTGAAATGGTCATCACAAAGCCAAAAATACAAAAACAATTCTTAGTCAATCAGTTTGTGTATGTTAACAATACCGAGAAAAATGTATCTTTTTATTTAATGATTTGTCTATACTCTATAACATTTCTCATAGATCAGAACCTTGATTGGATCCATCAGTTAAATGGATCCATTTATTAAGTTCAATCTTGTTTTAAGTGAAACTGCGAGAGTAAAAAATTTAAGATACCCTATTTAAAAAAAAAAAAAAAAATTGAGATACCCCATTTCAAGACAGAAGAGCTTTACAGCCGTAAGTTAGTTTTATGATGGATGGCTAAGATAACACCACATCTTAAAATAGGGGTATTTTAAAAAAAAATTTGCAAATGGGGTATCTCAAATTTCAACTTTCAAAAATTCTCTAAAAATTGTGAAAAAGAACCAAAGAAAAAGGCCACCATTTTGAAGTTGACAATGTTCATTAAGAAAAGAGAATAAATGTCCACCTTGCTAACACGTTGTGATCAGAATACAATTAGCTAATCAATTCTCATGTCAACAATGCATAAATATTAGTACTAAACTTAGATTAGTGAATTTTTTGTACATGGTCATAGATATTAGATAAGTAAAAAAAATACATAAAATGTGCTTCTTCTTATTTATCCATTCCATTCATACATCCACATCACAAGTCACCAACATACCAATACAGAAAATCTAGAACAGAAAAGATTTATAGATATCATGAAACTGTCCACTTTCCTCCAGAATAATTACTCTAACCTCCTCTTTTTCTCAAACAGTAGTCTTCATAAAAAGCCTCAAACATATCTATCATTATCTTAACTCTGTTAAAACCTCACATTCCCCACTTCATATTCACAGGCTTTTCTCTAACCAGAAAATTATTCCTTTTTCCCACTCCACCCTCAGTCCCCACTTTCCCTTTAAAGAGGTATAGTAAGATACATACTAGTATAGCTCTCATTTAACCCTCTGGGTTTTCTGCTATAATGGCTTTTCTCACCTTCTTTTCACCACCTCATTTCTGTTTCTCTAATGGGGGGCTTTGAGGATTTTGTAGCTGTTTAGTATTGATTACAGCTCTATGTGGTTCTACATCCGCTTCATCTCATTTATGTTTGGTAAATGCAACTAGTCCCCTTTCTGTATTTTTGTGTTTTAGCTTTTAAGTGTTTTTATTATATTGTTAAGGTTGGTTTGAAGAGATCATCTTTTACTTTTGCATACTTAAGAATCTTGATATGTATATTCTTGGGTGTTACATCCTTTTGTTCTAGTTTATTTTATTGCAAATTCCCATTCTTCAATTTAGTGGATGTATTCTAAAAAGGGTCTTGCTTAATTTTCCCTTAAGAGTTAAGAGTGTTATTTAATCTAAATTTTTTACCTTATTGAGTTCAAAATCTTTCAATATAAGTCCCAATGCCACCTTCATATTTCCCTTTGCGGTGGGAGAGTACCGGAGATCAGTGGTGGTATGCCTCCCCAATTGATTGGGCAGCTGCCAATGGCCACTATGACTTGGTCCGAGAGTTGGTCCATCTTGATGCCAACTTGCTAATTAAACTGACATCCCTTCGTCGAATTCGTCGCCTTGAGACAGTTTGGGATGATGAAGCTCAGTTCGATGATGTTGCCAATTGTCGCTCTCAGGTTGCACGCAAACTTCTACTTGAGTGTGAAAGTAAGAGACGAACTAACTCTCTAATCCGAGCTGGTTATGGTGGATGGCTTATGTACACTGCGGCTTCAGCTGGTGATGTGGATTTTGTTCAGGAATTGCTGAAGAAAGATTCTCTACTTGTATTTGGTGAGGGAGAATATGGTGTGACAGATATCTTTTATGCTGCTGCAAGGAGCAAGAGTTCTGAGGTTTTTCGGCTCTTGTTTGATTTTTCTATATCTCCTAGGTGTTTGTTGAGCAGCCAAGGTGAATTAGATGAGCAACCAAGAGCGGTTCCTACTGTTTTTAGATGGGAAATGCTAAATAGAGCTATTCATGCCGCAGCAAGAGGTGGGAATCTGGAGATTTTGAAGGAGCTTCTTGGGGAATGCTCTGATGTCTTGGTTTATAGAGATGAGCAGGGATCTACTATCCTGCATGCCGCCTCTGGCAGAGGCCAAGTTGAGGTAATTTTCCTTTCTATAAAAACATTTAGTCATTCTCTTTAATCAGATTCTGTTATTCAAGCTTCAGTGTTGGTAGGAGTAGTTACACTTCTGATAAATTTGCTTTAGATGATCAATTCATTGTGTAAGGCAATGTGATTGTTGTAGTGTCAGTCGATTTACAATCCTGGATTAAATGTCGAAACATTTACAATGATTTGGTTAATTCGCATGCATTGTTGTTGAATTGTGCATTGATTTTTTTATACCCTTTATTCTCATCCAGTTTCTCTGCATTTTATTGTTGACTATCAGTTTAAAAAGAAATAATATTGCTCATTTCTCTTTGCTGAAAAGCTGAGAAATCTCCAATTGATCACTTCTAGTGACATCTGAGCTCTGCCATTTTAATTCTTATGACAACGGTTGTACGTAAGAATGCTGTAGCATTAGAGAATCCGTAGTGTCTGAAAATTCGTATTGTTACACTTGTGGGCTGTCAGCTTTTTGGGTAAAATAGCATATAGAATCAAGAGTTTGATATTTGAAGAATTAAGTGGTTTGTATTGTGCAAAATTTATGAAGAGCAACCTGGAGAAAGGTTGACCACTGTCTGCAACAATGGAATTAGTTTCCTGTTCATGCCAATCAAATTTTGAGACTGCTCAGTCTAAGTTGTAACCTATTTTTCCTTGAAATCTGGTTTACTGATAATGAAAAAACAAAAGAGAAAAGTGAATTTAGTGTTTTATGTTCATGTATAAACACATTTAGTAGAACTACGTATAAACGATTAAATTGATTGTAGTGGGTCACAGTTCATTAGTTATATTATTCATTACTGAAATACTCCTAAGGATTCATACAAATTTTTAACTGAAAAATTGGTAGTCAAACTTGAAGTGAAATTAAGCTGTTATGACAGGTTGGTTGTCTTGTTTGCGAAAATCATATTAAAGATGGTGCATAACTGCATATGTAAACAAAGCTTTGCTGCCACTTATAGATTTCATAAAAATTTGATTGATTTGCTTTCAAAGTTTGCTCCTAAATTTTTCGTCTCTACCAAATGGATGTTAAATACTAAATAGCAATTTTTCTGCTTTGTTTCATTGGAAATTAGTTCTTCCTAATAGGAAACATATGTGTTTTTGTTGACAAAGTCCCAAAGGAAGATTAGAGGAGAGACATGCCATTCCTAGTGGTCTACTTATTTTCTTAGCAATCTTATTCACTCATGCAGGTGGTTAAAGATCTAGTGGCATCATTTGAAATCATCACCTCCACAGACAATCAAGGGAACACAGCGTTGCATGTGGCTGCTTATCGAGGCCACTTAGCTGTCGCGGAAGCACTAATTATTGCGTCTCCATCATCCACTACAATAGTAAACAAGGCTGGGGACACTTTCCTCCATATGGCTGTGGCCGGTTTCAGAACTTCTGGGTTCCGCAGATTGGACAGACAAATTGAGCTCATGAAGCAGTTGCTCTGCGGAAAGATTTACATGCAAGATGTCATCAATATTAGGAACATTGAGGGAAAAACTGCTCTTCATATGGCAGTCATCGGGAATATACATTCTAATCTGGTGGAACTCCTCATGTCCGTTCAATATATTGATCTAAACATCTGTGATATAGATGGCATGACCCCACTTGATCTCCTCCGTCAGCGACCACGGTCTGCCTCATCAGAAATTCTGATTAAACAGATTATTTCAGCTGGGGGGATATCCAATTGTCAAGATTATATGGCAAGAAGTGCAATGGTCTCTCACCTGAAAATGCAGGGGATTGGCAGCAGTCCTGGAACTTCCTTCAGAATCCCCGACTCAGAAATCTTTTTGTATACAGGTATTGCGATATCGGATGCTTATGGTGATCAAGGAAGTGCTAGGCCGAGTTCGTGCTCTAGTGAAATGAGTCAGTCTGACTCAATTAATAGCAAACATGGCTCTTCTGATGCTAAAAAGCCAAGTCCTATGAACAATGCAGCAAGGCGCCTGAAAATTCTCCTTCGGTGGCCACGGCGGAAAGAGAAGAAATCTGATGGTGTGAAGAAGATGGGAGATGGCAACTCAGTTGGTTCATATAAGCAGTCAAATGAAGTGGAGGAAACTCCGACTCCACTCCGGCAAAGATTCTCGAAGCCATCAGCAATTCCAGGCAATAAAAGGACTCTTGCGGTGAGGAGCAACCTTCCTAGCCCAACTACTAAGAAGAAATTTGCTTCAGGGCTAATGCATGGTGTCATGCAGTCCATGCCGCATTTAACCCCACCAATCCGATCACATACCAGTTCTTTCTCAATATCCTCAATGTCATCACCCACTTCAATGGATAAACTCAAGGGCGTGCTTACAACGGACTATGAAGCTGGGCCTTCCTGTTCTTATCAGTCCTGCGATGATGCTGGAACACAAGACGTGACTCGTAAGTCACTTTCAGTTAATAAGCGACTAATGAACCAGTATTTCTGTTTTGGTGCGCAAGGCTTGGCTGTAGATGACGCAGGTGGTGGGTCACAGTTTAATCAGGAGCACAAGCGGTCAGTTCTACCAGTGGCATGAGTAAATTGATCAATGGGAGAGGCAATCTGATACTAGATATTATAAAGAAGAGCGTCAGTGCTAGTCTGCTAGGTAACTGAAACCTAATATATTTCACTTTTATTTGCTTCTATGCAGCATCTTAGATTACTTATTAGTTTGTAACTGCCATCCATATTCGCCGTATAAGCCCGGCAGAAAGAATGTAGTATGTAAACGTAACCAGATCGTTTTGTTGATAGTGCAGGGTTTTTATAACAAGGATAGATTTGTGGTGGTATGGTTCTTTGGGTTAGGGTATTGTTGTCTCTGGGCAAACATTAAAACAAATTTTTTTCTATTCAAAGTTTCAAACCCACAGCCTCAACTGTTTTTCCGCTTATACCTCAAATTGCAACACCCAACTCATCAAACGGTCAGAAAGGTTGGGTTTCTCTTTAAAAAAACCATTCATCTCTCTCTTTCTCCTTCTCTCTCCCTCTCTCAAACTAGTTCAATCTGATCTATTTATGAGTTTGCAATCATGAGTCCATCAAAATTTTACGAGAATCAACAAGCAAAAAAAGATATTAATTTTGTCAATGGTGGGCATCTTTCGCCTTTGAAGATCAACAAGGACTCTCATTCTATTCAAAAATCATCATCAACATCTTCTTCACCAATCTCATCATCATCATCATTGAATGGTATTGCAGCTATAGGCGGCAAAAGCCACTCACCACCAGCTTATCAGCAACGGCATCCTGTTATTATTTACACACATTCACCAAAAGTTATTCATACCAAAGCGCGCGATTTTATGGCATTGGTTCAAAAACTTACTGGTCTCTCCCATTCTGATGATGAAAAACTGCAACCTCAAGGTAATGAACGCGTTTCATCTTCTAAGGGGAAGGGAAATAATACGAAGGTTACTGCAGATGGCGACAACAAATCCTCGTCTCTCATTACTAATGAGAATTGTGGTGGTGTTAGGGATGTTCAAGTGAATTCATCGTCTAATTCTCCAACCTATGATCCCCCTAACCCTTATCTATCAGATGTCCCACTTTTCCCATCAAAATCCTCGAATTTCTTCTGCTCGCCTCAGCCTTGTTATAGCTACGCAGATCGCCTATTATCCTCTGCAAACATAGGTGACACGCTCTCGCCTTCAATGCTTCAGGTTCTGAAAGGTTATCCAGATTGTTGCAATTGACCATCGGAGTTTTTCTGGTCCAATGATGAGTTTTTCAGCTTTCATACTATTTGTCAGAGTAGAAATAAAATGTAAATGGCAAGAATCTATTCGACTTTTTTTTCCTGCTAACCTAGGGGAAGAATGTTCTCATTAATATTGGGATCAGTTTGTATAAAGTTATCTTCATTTTCTTAATATAATAAATCTTTATGATGGAACAAATAAGATTATATGTGTTTGTTCTTAAATGTTCACTCCATAATTTTCTTGCTTTTCTTTTCTTATTAGTCCACATTTTCGGAATGCTAGTTCTTTTTCATAGGAAAATTTTGGTTATAAACAATTTACGAGGCAGTCTTCATATATTGTGATTAATAATCGAAAATGAAAAAGAAGGTATCAGAACTTTGGAAGTAATGCAGATTCAGATCATTACTTCACTATTAAATTGTAAACATACAACTACTCTGCATTTTTCAAATGATCTCAAAAGATGAACACTATTCGAATTTGAGTTACTGATCTCGTAAAAAAAAAAAAAAAAGCTTGCCAATCAAAAAAGAAAAGAATGTAAAGCGCAGAACGACTGCACAATTAAATTCCACGCAGATTAGCAACTAAATTAAATTACATATTTACATTACATATTCCTTTTATGTTACATGATTACTCCCGGATGATCTCGTTTGAAACTCCTCTCGTATTGTTTTCTGTATAACATTGTCTGTAGCTGTAACCACCGAAGCCGTAGCCTCAACCAACACCAGAATTTTTCTATTTTAGCAAAACCCTTGCCAGGCAAACGAACTGCCTTTGTCCAACACTCCAGTTCTCTCCATCTTCTGCAACTGTACATTTTTTTCAACATTTTAGAACATACAACATGTGAAAAATCATGGTCCGAAACACTTGCATCATATACATAACTAAAATACCTGGCGCATCAAGAAGCCTCTGATCCTGTCTTACAATGTTCCCCAGATGATATATATGTAGTACCTGAAATGTCAGAATGTTTGAGAATTGAAGAATTCTCTCCACTGAGATCATCTTGTTCTCAAAATTGCACAGGTTCCATATCACCCAAGCCTGTAGAACATGTAAGGTCAAGCCATAGGTAGCAACAAGTCCTCCCATGCCTGCAATAACATTTTCTAACCATGTTAATTCATATTCATATTTGTTCTGGAGAAAAATATCAATAAAATCTACTAAGGGAAAGGTTCATGTTTACACCAGCAGAAGTACTTGCACTCATAACCCCACATAAACAGAGATTGGTACAGAACATTCTCGAAAAGTACGGCCCATGTAAAAGTTAAGATCAACCATCAAATCATTCTCAGGGCCATATAAGCCTTGAAGGGTCTTATATATAGGATCTTACTTGGATCGATGGCTTCCTTGGAACGATAAGTACAATCAAGAAGACAAGGTTGAATAGGAAATTGATTCGAACACAAAGCCATTCTGAAGCAAAACTGTGAAATGTGAGACGAGAGTAATCGTCGATCAACCTTTGATTTCTTTCAAGGAAACGGGTTTCCTGATTGAAGCAGTGGATTGCTGGGGCATCAACAATCCGCTGCTTCAATCAGGAAACCTGTTTCCTTGAAAAGAGCCAAAACTTGATCCACGATTACTCGCGTCTCACATTTCACAGTTTTGCTACAATGGAATGACTGTGTTCCAATAAACTTCCTATTCAACCTCATCTTCTTATTTATGCTTATTGTCCTGGTAACTCTTCCAAGGACAGACATAGAGGCATACATATATATATATATATAGCCCTTTCTCAACATAATTTCACCAAATTTTCTTTTGACTTCCCAAAAGATAAAGGTACCAAAAACATAAAGGTTCTCCTGGTCCTGAGAGTAGTTTGATGGCTGATCTCAACTTCTATATGGCCGTACTTTTCAACAATGATGCTTACTTTTTATGTTCTGTACTACTAACCTTTGTTTACGTGTGTTTATGAGTGGGAAGTACTTCTTCTGGTGTATTAGGTTTTATTGAAATCTTTCTTTAGAACAAATGTGGACATGAATGCTGCAACACGTATGGACGGTGAATACTTCACAGGTACTCCTCCCTATGGTTCCTTGGGAAGTAAAATGGGCCCACAATATCTGCCCAAACTTCAATCAATGGTATTGAGTTATTTTATTTTATTGAAGTTTATTAATTGTGTAGGTACTGCTAAAACAATGAGAAGGTTCTCTTCATGTATTAGAAGTTTAGAACTAAACAATGAGATAAACTGGAGAAGTCATCTGGAAGTGCAGGTACTGTTAGAACACATGGTAGCTATTTGAAACCATTTTGTTGCGTTGATACTTTTAAAGTTTTAATTTATCTCAATTTTAAAATATTAGAACACATTTGGCCTTTTCTTTTATGTGTGCTAATGCGCCTACACACATTTTTTGGTTTAGGCTTTGACCTATTTTTGAGTTCCCTCCCGTCTCTATATTAGATTTATGAGAGAACTGCAGCAACACATGATTCAGAAAAGTTAGTTTTATATTATTTATTTGTTTTTTCAAGAAATTTTATTTCTTTGTATATTTTATTTGGTTGTTGCAAGACCAGGTTTTTGCACATAAATTCATATTCTGGGACTATTATCAGAGGATATTCATCGATGCACTTTCTTGAGGAACATTAACGAACCTACTAATTCCACTTCCTCATTGCCAACAAAATTCACGATGCCTATAAGTTCCCTTTGCTTCCTATCTTTCTCAAAACAAAATGTATACTTTTCTTTTCAATTTAGGTGATATTGTCATTTTCATTACTGATATGGAATTTTTCTTGATGGTTCCAATTTTGATGCCATTCAGGCTTTTCCATGGGCATAATGGAATGGTCCCACTCTATAGAAGATCATTCATGCATTCCCAGAAATCAGTCCAGGAGTAGATACGACCTCATTTAATATTTTAGTTGCAAAGGCATCCACCACCAGCCTCTCAAGTTTTAGACCAGAAGGACCCTTTGGTTTCGATTCATTTCCTAAGAAGTGGAAGAATAACATTTTCCAAATCATCTAAGAAAGAGTGTTCTTCAAAGGTAGATCATAGCCTGCACAAGATACTGCTCATTTTTCATATTTCGTTCTATTTATCTGTTTTTTTTTTTTAATTTTGACAATTGATTATTTGGCATTTCAGAGAGCCAATTCATTGTATGAGACACTAGGGAATGAATGCCCTATTGCCAAGTCTTACAGGGCATTTAGTTTTGAACAGTTTGGTCGTCCAAATCTCACCAATCCAGTGTCAAAACATTAACCTCTTACCTTTTTGCCAGGTAAGAATCAGGACCATGTTAGATTTGTTCAAACATTTTGTCAGTTTATTTGTTCATGTGATCAACTATTTTCTATATTCTGGAACTATCTATGAATGTATGACAACGTAATTATATAAATAATCCTTAAGAATTTGTCAGTTTATTTGGAGTAATTTTTTCTTAGGTATCAATACACTCATTAAACTTTTTATTATCTTTTCATAGCTGTGGTGTCCAACAGACGGGAAATTTTGAGGAATCTGGTGTAGCACTTGACGGGATAATATAGATTTGGGGGTTATTCAGGTTAGTCATGATACACTGCAACTACCGAAAGATGTATTGAGCTCTGCAAGTAGGAAAGAAACAATAATCGATACTGGCACAACCTTGGCTTTTCTTCCAGATGAGGTCTATCAATCATTGATGACTAAGGTATAAGATAGAGTATATATGAATGTTCCTGAATTGAATATCATGTTCAGATAAAGGCTCACTTTTTTCATTAACTTAATTTGTACAATAGATACTGGCAAACCATGGTGATTTAGCTATGCGTAGGGTTAGGGAACATTTTCAGTGCCTCAGGTATAATACAAGGTATTGTCGTCATATTCATTCAAATCAACCCATCATTTATCATGCTCTTTTGTTATTCTATCTTTAGCTTCGATTCATTTTCTGAGAAGTGATAGAATCAAAAGAAGAAATACAAATCATCTAAGAGTCTTCTTCAAAAGTAGGTCATAACCTGACCAATGTATTTTTGCATTTTTTGTGCTTATTTTCGTTTTCTATATTTTGACATTTGAGGGAGCAAATTAATTGGTGCCCTATTACCATGTCTTCCAATGCAGTCAGTGGACTCTTGCCGCTGGAGGTCACGTCAAGACAACTGAGGGACACCTATATGTTTGCCCTATTTCTTGGATGAACTTCAACATAAAAGGAAATTTTCAGTAAGTTTCAAACAATAGCTTTCTTCTTTTTCCTTTTTGGATGATATTTTTAAGGAAATTCCTTCCATACTTCTCCTTGCTTACCGAACGGGCTCTTAAACTTTCTTGATCTCTCTGTTTTAGAGAAGACAAGAAAAACAAATTTTGAAGTTCATCCAAGAAATAGGGCAAACATATAGGTGTCCCTCAGTTGTCTTGACGTGACCTCCAGCGGCAAGAGTCCACTGACTGCATTGGAAGACGTGGTAATAGGGCACCAATTAATTTGCTCCCTCAAATGTCAAAATATAGAAAACGAAAATAAGCACAAAAAATGCAAAAATACATTGGTCAGGTTATGACCTACTTTTGAAGAAGACTCTTAGATGATTTGTATTTCTTCTTTTGATTCTATCACTTCTCAGAAAATGAATCGAAGCTAAAGATAGAATAACAAAAGAGCATGATAAATGATGGGTTGATTTGAATGAATATGACGACAATACCTTGTATTATACCTGAGGCACTGAAAATGTTCCCTAACTCTACGCATAGCTAAATCACCATGGTTTGCCAGTATCTATTGTACAAATTAAGTTAATGAAAAAAGTGAGCCTTTATCTGAACATGATATTCAATTCAGGAACATTCATATATACTCTATCTTATACCTTAGTCATCAATGATTGATAGACCTCATCTGGAAGAAAAGCCAAGGTTGTGCCAGTATCGATTATTGTTTCTTTCCTACTTGCAGAGCTCAATACATCTTTCGGTAGTTGCAGTGTATCATGACTAACCTGAATAACCCCCAAATCTATATTATCCCGTCAAGTGCTACACTAGATTCCTCAAAATTTCCCGTCTGCTGGACACCACAGCTATGAAAAGATAATAAAAAGTTTAATGTGTATTGATACTTAAGAAAAAATTACTCCAAATAAACTGACAAATTCTTAAGGATTATTTATATAATTACGTTGTCATACATTCATAGATAGTTCCAGAATATAGAAAATAGTTGATCACATGAACAAATAAACTGACAAAATGTTTGAACAAATCTAACATGGTCCTGATTCTTACCTGGCAAAAAGGTAAGAGGTTAATGTTTTGACACTGGATTGGTGAGATTTGGACGACCAAACTGTTCAAAACTAAATGCCCTGTAAGACTTGGCAATAGGGCATTCATTCCCTAGTGTCTCATACAATGAATTGGCTCTCTGAAATGCCAAATAATCAATTGTCAAAATTAAAAAAAAAAAACAGATAAATAGAACGAAATATAAAAAATGAGCAGTATCTTATGCAGGCTATGATCTACCTTTGAAGAACACTCTTTCTTAGATGATTTGGAAAATGTTATTCTTCCACTTCTTAGGAAATGAATCGAAACCAAAGGGTCCTTCTGGTCTAAAACTTGAGAGGCTGGTGGTGGATGCCTTTGCAACTAAAATATTAAATGAGGTCGTATCTACTCCTGGACTGATTTCTGGGAATGCATGAATGATCTTCTATAGAGTGGGACCATTCCATTATGCCCAGGGAAAAGCCTGAATGGCATCAAAATTGGAACCATCAAGAAAAATTCCATATCAGTAATGAAAATGACAATATCACCTAAATTGAAAAGAAAAGTATACATTTTGTTTTGAGAAAGATAGGAAGCAAAGGGAACTTATAGGCATCGTGAATTTTGTTGGCAATGAGGAAGTGGAATTAGTAGGTTCGTTAATGTTCCTCAAGAAAGTGAAACCGGCACTCGGTTGTTTGACATTAATTTTGTGACATTGGATGTCCATGGTTATCTCGCCTTGAGTTCATTGTTAGGAAAACCAAGTTGTACGCACATCGTCCCGAGTCTGTGTCCTCGCGTCCATGTGTCAAAAGTAAGTTTTGGGTTTAGGACGTACGTACCTAGTTAGGGCGTACGTACGTCATGTTAGGCAGCAAACATGTTTTGGTCAGGACGTACGTACCTAGTTAGGGCGTTCGTACGTCCAAGCAGTCAGCAAGCGTTTATCGTATGGGGACGTACGAACGGTGTTTCGACGTACGTACGTCCAATATGGATTTCGTCCAATCAGGCCCATTTCCTGTGTATTCCAACCCTAGGTATAAATAGGTTTACTTCTCCAATGAACAGGCAGTTCTTTGGCCGTCCAATTGATCTCTAGTCTTGGAGTTTGTTTAGGTTTTGGTTTAGGTTGTTTTGGTGATTGAACTCATCTTCTTCTTCCCCATTCATCTTCTTCATCCTTCTTCCCTATTCATCTTCTTCTTCATTGTTGAATAGTGATTTAGCTTCGAGTCTTCTTGTGTGTTCATCAAGATGTCGAGTATCCTTGTGTGTTCATCAAGGAACTCTGGTGTAAGCTTGTTACATAGATCGGCTTCGAGTCTTCTTGTGTGTTCATCAAGAAGTCGAGTGTCTTGTGCGTACATCAAGGTGCTCTGGTGAAGTCAAGGTGTTAGAGATAACCAGGAGTGTCAACTCGCAGTGATTGCAGGTAGTTGATAGGTTTGTAAATCTCTTTTCATTTAGTGGATTTAGTTGTTGTCGCAAGGACAACCGTGGACGTTTTCCATATTGGGTTTTACCACGTTAAAAAATATTGTGTGTTCTTTACTTCTTTATTGTTTTATTCTTGTTTGCTTTACTATTGTTATATTGCACATATATTGGGTTTTCAATTGGTATCAGTCGCAGGGCGCTTGTTATGGAGCGTAATGGCTCACGCGTAGATCCTATGAGTGCAATAATGGTTCATGAGTCTGGTTATAATAATTTTATTGCTAAATCGTCTAAATCTACAAAACCAAAATCTGATTTTGAAAAGGATGATAATTTGTATGTTGTTAGTAATAGTGATTGGGCTCTTCTTTACAGACTTTCTGCAAAAGAATGTGAAAGATTACAAAAAGCTAATATTGATTTGCAGGAAAAATTTAATAAACCTAATTGTAATGTGTCTACTATTTCTGATAATTTATGTTTTGAAGATAATGGTGTTTTGCAGACTAAGGTTGATTCTCTAGAACAACGACTCAGACATTGTGTAGATGACTATATGCTTCAAAGGGAAGGTTATGAATCCAAAATTAAAAATTTGGAAAAGGCTAATCTTTCTTTGCAGGATAAAATTGAGATTCTTGAAGAACAAATTTCTTGTGCTGCAGATGATGCAATTTCTATTTCTCAATTATTTGACAAAAAAAAACTTGACTTGTTATGTAGAATTGCAGCTTTAGAGAAGGCCAATCAGGAGGTCGATGAGAAATACAAATCTCTATTGGTGGAGTATGAGGTAACAAAGAACGATTTAACGTCTACTCAACTCCAATTGCAGGTTTTGGACAAAACTAGATTTGATTCTCCTATTGCTAGTTCTACTAGTTCATCTAGTGTGATTACTCCTGTAAAATCTAGTTTTCCTGCCCTTTTGCCTACCCCACCTATTGAGACTAGACTTAATACTAATACTTTTCAACATGTTTCTCGCATAAAGTTTAAGTCTAAGGCTAATGGTAAGGTTGTTTTTGCTGGTAAGACATCTTGTTCTCATACTGGAGGTACAGGTTTTGTTAAGGGACAATATCACAAACACAATGGTGACTTACATGTTTCACCCACTACTGCCTTATCTTCTTATAAAACCTCTTTGAGACATTCTGATGTCTTTCATTGTTCTTATTGTGGTAGAATTGGTCATTTGAATATCTTTTGTTGGGATTTTAATCAACATGTTGCATCCTATTCTCGTGTTCCTCATCGTTATAATCATGTTGATTCTTATGTTTCTTCTTGTGCATTTTCTAGACCTCGGACTTTTAATGCTTCTTCTCATAGCTTTAAGAAAAACAGGCACTCCGACAAAAGGAAGTCAAAGACTAAGGCGAAATTAGTTAAGGACAAGTCTATTGAAAAGCTTGTTAAGGGAAAATCTCATATCTTTTCAACTCCCAAGGTGTGCACGCCTAGTGTTAAACAAGTATGGGTAGGAAAAGATAAGTTGCAGGTTTTTCTGGACTTGCAAAAGTCTGGTGGTGTCTCATATTTGGGATGATGTAGTTTGTTTCTAGCCTTGTGTTATTTGAATTGCATATTTCTCTAACCACATAGGCTATTTGTTTGGTACTTCTGTTTTTTATGCTTTGTTTGTTTAGCTTGCAGATCATGCTGCATGTCTGAATACATTGTTAATAATAAAAAAAAAAGGGGGGGTTGTTGGTTATTCCTTCTATTTTTTGTTTTTTCTTTATTTATTCCATGTATGTGTTGTTGGTTGCATCTTTTCTGAGATATTGGTTTAATTCAATTGTCTTAAATAAGTTGCAATATGTTTGGGTGTTTTCTCTTTCTGAACTCTTAAGTATGTTTTGGTATATATCATGCATTTTTCCTCGCTTGTTTGCACAGTGCACGGCATGCTTGCATAATGGGAGATTTTGGAAACCACTTACATATTCTTTGAGCTTATAGAACTTCTCTATCTCTCGAGTATTTATGTGATCTTAAGCTATCTCTCCTTTGTTTTGGTTAATGTTCATCTTGTTGTTCGTGTTATTGAGCATTCTTATCTTCCTATTACAACTCTTGTTAGTGGTCAATGACTCACTTTATCCCCAGCCATTTGATTGTCTTTGAAGCAATATCAGTTGGCTAAGAACCCGTTGGGGTTGTGAGGGTCATGCTCTGACGGATGCACTCAAGAGATGTTAGTTCTTGTGTTGCACGTTATCATGGTATTGCACTTCTTGAGTTTGTGTTTGTCAAAAAGATGTAGGCTACACCCTACCCTCGTGTATTTGAAAAGATGGAGGCAAAAATCCCTCCCACGCGGGAATGACATTAGAGTGATGTAGACTAAACTCCACCACATGCGGCAAAATAAAAATCCAAGCGCATATTCATTGTTTTTTATGTAAGGCATACAAAGTTTATATTCCTTTGCCTTTTTAATGTCTTGGTTTTCATTTGAAAGATCATATTTATATTCGTTTGCCTTCTACTCATAACGTTTGTTTCAAATGGGGTTGAAGTTTGTTTCTTCTATGCTCACTTACAAATCTAATCGTATGTCTCTTGTTGATGGTTCTATATTCTAGGTCTTCAAAGGGTGTGTTCTAGTGGTGAACTTTCTCTCTCTTTATGCATTACATTGCATCTACACACACCGAGGTTTAGTTTATGATGCACTTCAATTCTCTTATTTGTTCAATCTTTTGTTTATCCCCATATATTGCCTCTTATTTTTGTACGGATTGGGATTGCCTACTGTTTTTGGAAGTTCATGATGTATTCCTCTTCACTTCTATGGTACATCGGATCTTTTCCTTTTCTCTTCTTATTATGGTTTGTGTTGTTAGTTATTCGGTTTGTTTTTCTGTTATTAAGGTTAGTTCTCTATTGTTAAAAAAAAAAAAAAAAAAAAAAGTACGTACGTCGTTAGGACGTTTGTACGTTCAGGGAGGCAGAACGTTTTTCTCCTCTAACGTACGAACGTTGTTTGGTAGTTCGTACGTTGAACCAGGCAGATGTTTTTTTTTTTTGGAGTCGACGTACGACCGTTGTTGCAACAGTTTCGGCCCATATGTTAGTTTTTAAACTCAAGTGTTTACAACTTTTGCCCAACTGTTCAAATTCAAATCGTTACACCAAGACATGCCTCCTAAGCGAGCTCGGACTACTCCCACCAAAAAAACACCCAGTTCCAAGGGTGCTTCGTCATCGGACACACGTCCTCCTCGTGCTCAAAGGAGTAGAGGCGCCATTCCTTCGGATTCTTGTATGCTTGTTGTTCTAGCATTGGTTGTTGCTACCACCACTTAGACTGCTCTTTTCTACTGTATGCAGGTTCATGGACACTGTGCGTGTCGTCAGCTTTATTTTTCTCTCAGTAACTTTACAGGTTTGATTAGATGTGTTCTTGGTAGTCTTCTGCAATAATCCTCCTGAAATGGTTTTGGGCTACCACTGTTCTACTTTGGGATGCATATGCTCAGTTTGGTCATCTATTGTTAGCAATTCTTTTCTATTGACTCTCTAATCTTTCTGACAATGTATGGCATGTCATCGGAGTCTTAGTGATCTGGCAGGAAATTTGCTCTGAAGTTGGATTGTTGTTTTGTGACTTGGTGAAATCGATAATCCTTGCTCATTCTTCAGATTAAAGCATTTTTTTTATGAGCTTGATGATTGCTTATCTTGTTTGGCATATGTTGAACTAATTTTTGGGTTTCACTAGGGTGGGCTTACAGGTTTATTCCTTTTATGTCTCTATTCCATTGTGTTTGGGATAATATTTTCTTATCTTTGTTTATAAGATTCTCTAATTCTTTTTTTGTGGTTGGTTGAGTTGTTTCAGGAACATGTACAGATTGGATTTCCCCATGGATTCTCAATGGATTTTCTTATCCTTTACATATCTCTTCCTCCAGATACTCATATTCCTGTAGTTTTGTCATGAGATATTGTTGGATGTGTCTAGTATGCATGGTTTCCCTATTCTCTTTCATATCTCCTACTAACTATTGTTTATCTCTTCTTCTTTCTCTTTTCACATATTCTTTTCTTGCACATTTCTCACAGGTTTGACTATTTGGTTCTTGGTCATTATTGTACGTTGCCGATTTCATCGGGTATGGTATTTCTTCTTTTTTGTTTGTTTGTTCTTTTTCTCTAGATATCTTCCTACTATGAAGTCGTCTATCTGGAGTCTATCTCAGGTGGTTATGGTCGGTTGATTAAAGTGATATTCTGGTGAATCATTTGTTCCGATTGATGGTGTCCTGACTCTTTCTTCTATGTATAGAATTCTCTTGGTTTCCATCAGGGATTCATGTTATGTTTTCTTTTCTTTCCTTTGTTACCTATATAAGTATTCAGTGTCTTTTCACTATCTCCTTCTTATCTCGTTTTGGTTCTTATCTAATCTCCCTTCTTGTGTCTATGTTGGTACTTTTTCTTCTTCATTTATATGCCTAGATCTCTCTCATGTCTTTTAGTTTTGTGTGTCATGGATTCCAGATTTATGGTATGGTTTTTCTCTTTCCTTTTTTTTTTTTCTTCTTTGGTTCATTTTGCTTTATTGTCGTTTTGATTTATGTCACCCCTTTGCATCATTTGTGACAAAAAGGGGGAGATTTATGACTCTAATACTAACACCTTCTTCTTCCTTGTTAGTGTATTTTTGGGTCATGTTTCAGGTATGCTACACGTATGGGGGAGTGAACGTGTTGATGTTTAGAGGTTGTACAGTTTTGGGTCATGTTTCAGGTATACTACATGTATGGGGGAGTGAACATATATGATGGAGTGAAAGTGATGATGATCACAAAGTGTATGTACAGTTTTGGGTAAGCTCGAGTATTAAACCTTGGAGCTCATGAAGTGTGGGGGAGTTGTTCGAGGAACTTCCGTTGGCTCTTTGATTGTTTCAGAATTTCTTGTTGCTTCCGTTCGGTCTCTGATGGTTAAAGCGTCTTACTCAAGCTGGATATCATATGTTGGTGACTCGGTATGTATTCTACTATGAGTGTTTTTGTAGGCATGTTTTATAAATGCCATGGTTTGGGTTTGTAAGCACGTTTTATAAGTGCTATTAGAGTCATAGGTTTTTGTCACAAAATCAATGTCAAAGGCGGAGATTGAAACCGGCACTCGATTGTTTGACATTAATTTTGTGACATTGGATGTCCATGGTTATCTCGCCTTGAGTTCATTGTTAGGAAAACCAAGTTGTACGCACATCGTCCCGAGTCTGTGTCCTCGCGTCCATGTGTCAAAAGTAAGTTTTGGGATTAGGACGTACGTACCTAGTTAGGGCGTATGTACGTCATGTTAGGCAGCAAACATGTTTTGGTCAGGACGTACGTACCTAGTTAGGGCGTTCGTACGTCCAAGCAGTCAGCAAGCGTTTATCGTATGGGGACGTACGAACGGTGTTTCGACGTACGTACGTCCAATATGGATTTCGTCCAATCAGGCCCATTTCCTGTGTATTCCAACCCTAGGTATAAATAGGTTTACTTCTCCAATGAACAGGCAGTTCTTTGGCCGTCCAATTGATCTCTAGTCTTGGAGTTTGTTTAGGTTTTGGTTTAGGTTGTTTTGGTGATTGAACTCATCTTCTTCTTCCCCATTCATCTTCTTCATCCTTCTTCCCTATTCATCTTCTTTTTCATTGTTGAATAGTGATTTAGCTTCGAGTCTTCTTGTGTGTTCATCAAGAAGTCGAGTGTCTTGTGCGTACATCAAGGTGCTCTGGTGAAGTCAAGGTGTTAGAGATAACCAAGAGTGTCAACTCGCAGTGATTGCAGGTAGTTGATAGGTTTGTAAATCTCTTTTCATTTAGTGGATTTAGTTGTTGTCGCAAGGACAACCGTGGACGTTTCCCATATTGGGTTTTACCACGTTAAAAAATATTGTGTGTTTTTTACTTCTTTATTGTTTTATTCTTGTTTGCTTTACTATTGTTATATTGCACATATATTGGGTTTTCAGAAAGTGCATCGATGAATATCCTCTGATAATAGTCCCAGAATATGAATTTATTTGCAAAAAACTGGTCTTGCAACAACCAAATAAAATATACATTAAAGAAATAAAATTTCTTTTAAAAACAAATAAATAATATAAAACTAACTTTTCTGAATCATGTGTTGCTGCAGTTCTCTCATAAATCTAATATAGAGACGGGAGGGAACTCAAAAATAGGTCAAAGCCTAAACCAAAAAATGTGTGTAGGCGCATTAGCACACATAAAAGAAAAGGCCAAATGTGTTCTAATATTTTAAAATTGAGATAAATTAAAACTTTAAAAGTATCAACGCAACAAAATGGTTTCAAATAGCTACCATGTGTTCTAACAGTACCTGCACTTCCAGATGACTTCTCCAGTTTATCTCATTGTTTAGTTCTAATACATGAAGAGAACCTTCTCATTGTTTTAGCAGTACCTACACAATTAATAAACTTCAATAAAATAAAATAACTCAATACCATTGATTGAAGTTTGGGCAGATATTGTGGGCCCATTTTACATCCCAAGGAACAATAGGGAGTACCTGTGAAGTATTCACCGTCCATACGTGTTGCAGCATTCATGTCCATATTTTGTTTGATATCAGCTTCAGGATAGACCAGAGGTCCCCTAAACAACATGAATGAAACTAAATTGAATATCAACCCAAACTAATAAGAACATCATTATCAGAAGCTCTGATGATTTCGCAAACCCTTTTAGAAATAAAAATTGAACAAATTTAGAGTGAAATTAAGAACATCACATTTAGAGAGATCGACAAACCCATTTAGAATAAACTAAATTGAAAGAATTTGGAGTGAAATTAATTTATTTATAGTATTGGGCATGCATCTAGGTTTATACAAGTATTAAAGGAAAAAATTGTATACTCAGAACTACTTGTGAGCATCAATCGTGGCTGACATGTAATGAGTGTTGGGGGAGAGAGAGAGGGGGAAGAAAAGAAAAAGAGGAAGAAAGCTGCGTCCAACACCAGAAGAACACAATGGTAAATGCTGTAAAAGATTAGAAAGGGCTGTGTCTACATTTACATATGTCTGTTCTACTATTGGTGTCATATCTTCAATCATCGCATCATTCAAGCTGGAGAAAATAGCCGAAATATATCAAATGATATTAATAAGTTAGAAACTATTAATTATAAAAAAAAAAAAAAGATATTAACACTCACTTCATATCATTCAGTACACTCTCAGATGTGCTTGCATATAAATCTTCAAAAAACGACCGTACTCCTAGAAAACACAACGATACAATATGTGGAATAATAGAAGACTCAGAAGTCGATAATGAAATAGTCTGCTCCCGTTCTCACAACATATAAGAAACAGAAATGCAGAACTTCAACCCAATTTTTTTTCCCGAGATTTGTCAAACAAATATTTTTCACAGATAGAATATCACATATTTAGTGTTCTAATAATCGAAAACTATAAAAAAAAAAAAATTATCGTCTTATTCCATAACAATAACCAAGGAGGATTCATTCAAAATGGATTGGTATTACCATTCTAGCATATTTATTCTTCCCTGTTAAAGACCCTGATATATCATTCTATAACGACATAACATACAAAATAAAAGAAGAAAACTCGAACTAACCTTACAAAAATGGCAAAGGAAGAACTCAATCCACAGCAGCAGCAAGCTAAACTGGCAATGTATCACCCATAACAGAACCTCACGAAACGATCAACTCATCTGGTTTGCAATAGATCAGAATACACATTGTATCACCTTTGTATTAATAATGCTACTTTTAAACAAATAGCTAATCAACAACAACATAAGCAAACAAACCAAATTCATGTGAATGAGTCTGGGAAGTCTTCACTTAGGCGGGGGAATGTGGGATAGTATGGGATAAAGTATGAATAACGAATGCTGCAGTCCTTGAGATCAAAAGAGGAAATAACCCTATCAACAACAAAACCAATATTCACAATCAATCAAACCCATTTTAAATATAGGGAAGGAAAACACACACACACACACACACACATCAATCTGATATATCATATCATAAAATGAAACTCAAAATTCGGCAAAATCAAATAGAAAATTTCACGAAAATTTAAGACAAACGATATTTAGAAGAAAAGAAAAGAAACAAAAAAAAAATAGTTGAAATAGAATCAGATATTAAAAAAAATGATTAGAGAAAACGTACAGATTATCATTGAGTACACTACATAAGAGTCTGGGAAAGGAAGAATGGTGTCAACCCTTTCCTGCAATTAATTTCATTTCCACAATGAATTCAATAATCGTTGTCCCTTTCCAGCAAATCTCACAAAAAGATAGGAAATCGATCGGGCAAGAAGGAAGTAGGTAGAAAGTTACCTCAAATAATAAAAGCTACAAACATAACGATTTGAGTCCGGATGATTCACTTTGGTTGATAATATTGAAGAATTCAAAACCCTCATTAATTATCATGATTTCTCTTCGAATCAAAGAAAAGAAAAGAAACCTTAATTAAAAAGAAAAAAAAAACACGATTTAGTGCTGCTGCTGTTTATTTGGTTCAGTTTTCTGCTCTGTTCATTCTGAAAAGTAGGACTAATGCCTAGATCGCTAAGAGGAAGAAGACCCAAAGTTTCCGTTTTTGAGAAATTTAGGATTTTGGGGAAGAGGTAACGAAAGATGAAGAGTTCGTAAGCCAGAGAGAGAGAGAGAGAGAGAGAGAGAGAGAGAGAGAGAGAGAGAGAGAGAGAGAGAGAGGGGAGATAAGGAAGAAGATTGAAGCCCATCCAATTGAAGTCGGTTCGAAGAGAAGGAAGGAGAGAGAATAATATTGAAGACCAAATGCACGAACTAAAAAGACAAAGAATGAAGAAGAAAAGGACGACAAACCGAGAGCGGAAGAGGTCGGCAAGAAGAAAGCTTGGAAGGACGGGATACATGAGTGAGGACTGAGGATAGAAGTCAAAGATGAGAAGTAGGCGGTTGGGAAGAGAGGGCGGTGCGCGACCCGAAAGCCCAAACCCACCACAGCGCGAGAGCCAGCGTACCACAGCAGGCCGGGGTCAAGGAGGCCACGATATTTCGTAAGGGGCCAAAAAAACCAAAAAACGGGCAGGCCCGGGCAGCTAAATGTAGTTAGTAGGCGGGCACACAAACGGGAAAACCGGGAGACAAAGGGGCGATCCCAGCCGCCCAAGCGCTGCCCGAAGAAGACGGAGCGATCCCAGCCGCCGGCGCGACCTGCCCGCCCGGGCTGCCCAAAACTCTGCGCTATAATAGAGAATACTGATGTACATGTATAAGTGAGTAAAAGAAATCACTCTAGACTCTCCCATATATCTTCTATATACATATTTCTCTCTTGACTTTGTGTTCTTGTTTGATGTCATTGAAGTTAACTTATTTTAGCAACATGAAGTTGTTTTGATTTTTACAATAACAAAAAATTTTCATGTCCCCTAGGGTTAATAACACCCCATATGTATAGGTTTTATAGAAATCAAATATGAGACATAAATCTTTTTTATATTTTAATTTTTTTTATTAATAATAATATTGGGGTTCGCAAATTTGTTTAAAGAGTTAATTATTTAATGCATATACAAATAGTTGAAAATCAACTCATTTAATATGTGTTTTGCTTTCTCCAAAAAATCATTTAATGCATTTAATACACGGACACATGTAAAACACTTAAGAAGGTTTCATCCATCTTTTGATAAAAGTAGGTTCCTTCAAAATAATGCTCGAGAAAACTGATTCTTAAGACAATGTGGACAAAAGTGATTTGAAGAATTCTCTCAACTACCTCAATATTTGAGGTTCACTTACAACCACCTATCACATTTTCCATGTGCTTGTTGGTGGATATTATTGTTTTTTTTGTTTACTATGGACTATGGAGATAGAGTACATCTTTTGAACAGTTTTTAACTTGGATATCCAGACATCCAGTCAGCTGCTGCATTAGTTTTCCTGTAAAATGTGTACTTGAATATAATGGACTTAAATAGATAAAGTTATTTGTAGTAACGGGCCTAAGCCTTATTACTAATTGAATTGGGCTTAGGCCCTTATTGATTAAAGTTTTGGGCTTTGACTTGTAATTGACTCGGGCTTGAGCCCGTTAAAGGGGGGGGTCAACACATCGCCTTCTCTTTAGCCGATGGGTGAAAGTGTGAAACCCCGTTGGGTAAAGAAGAAAAAATGAACGCAATCTGAGTAAAGAAACGGGCTATACAAAAATATTAGGAAAATAAAGTTAGCGAAATGAACGCAAACGGAGCGAAGAAACAGACGATATAAATTTATAGAAAAATATAACTCAACTGAGCGAAGAAGCATGAGATAAAAATTTATAGAAAAATAAATTAAACTCAACTAAGGGAAGAAACATGCAATAAAAATTTATAGAAAAATTAATTGAACTCGACAGAGCGAAGAAACAGGCGATAAAAATTTATAGAAAAATAAATTGAACTCAACTGAACGAAGAAACAAAAGCGATAAAAATTATAGAAAAATAGATTGAACTCGACTGAGCGAAGAAACATGCGATAGAAATTTATAGGAAAATAAATTGAGCGAAAGAAATGAGAACGGGAATTGGGCTCGACTAAAAATCCGAGTCAAAAGAAATAAAACTTGAGTGACGAAGATTTGGCCGAAAAAGAAATGGATGGGCTTGAAAAACAAGAGATAGTGAAGTGTAGGGAATTGAAAATATCAATTCGGAAATTCGGAAACGGAGCTGGAGAGTGACAGTTGCTTTGAAATTGGACACGAGTTCCAAGAAGTGAGTGTGCATGGGCAATGGGAAAGGCGAGGCGCAACCGGGGCAAACACAAGTCCCGAGGTAGGTCTCAATCCCGAGGCACTTTAGAGTCCCACCGTGGGGTCCACAGCTGCTGGTGGAGGGAGAATACCCAAGATGATGCAGCTGGGCAATATCCTGGTCAGGGCCGCTGCTGCTGGGCATGGACCTGGCTGCCAGCCAGCACAAACTAGCAAGGAACTGGGTACAGCTGGTCGCTCCTGGCAATCAAAAATGGTCCCTGGGCGCTAGCCAGGGCATAACCATGGCTGACAAGGTCATGGGTGAGGAGGTTGCTGCTGGATGAGGGAATAGGCTGGCCGCTGGCCAGGACACAGCCGCTGGAAGGGAGGTAGGCATGGGGCTAGCTGCTGGGGAGTTGGCTGCTGGAGGAGGGGAGAGCCTGGGCGAGCTGCTGGCTGCTGGAGGAGGGGAGAGCCTGGCAGGCAGCAGCATGCCGCTGGAGGAGGGGAAATCATAAAAGTGCCAATGAAATCATAAATAAAAAAAATCGAATTACTAAGCAAATCGAATCTATGATAAGTAGTGAAAAGAGTTGGGGTAAGTTAAAAAATTCGTCAACTTCTTTGCAGAATTTAATGTAATTGTAGATAGCCGTGCAGGGCCTTTTTATAAAATAGGATTGGGACAGGGTATTGGCAGTTTGGCACATGAGTAGTGAACTGCTATTGCCGTTAAACTTCTATAAGTGCTTTTAAAGTACTTATATATAGAATTCTAACTTCTATTTTACAGGTTGCCATTAAAATAAAATTGATTAATGGCAATTACAAAATTTAAAATTGAAGAGATTAAGCATACTCACCGAGAGAGAGAGAGAGAGAGAGTTGAAGAGATTTTCTGCAGAGAGCTGAAGAGATTTTTGGGAAGATCGTATGTATCGATTGTAAGAGCGAGTTGAAGAAGAGATTGCCGTTTAGTCCTCCTCTTACCAGACAATCTCTTCTTCAAACCTCTATAAAATTACCACTTCAACAGAGACTTTAGAATTGCAAAGCCAAGCTTTCAGAGGAACCTTTGGCTTTAGCAATATCTTATCTTTTGATACATTGATCATTTCAATGGCAACTTCAAAGACTACATTGTCATATGCATCAGTTTATGCCATAATCACAATCTTGGTCTTGAAATCTTGATATCTCAAGTGGCTGCACATGAAGGACATGAACATCATCATGAAGCCCCAGCTCCTGCACCTAATGTGAGTGGATCACCTGCAGTTTCTCCAGCATTCATAATGGCAATATGAGATACAAAAAAATAAGTGGATTATTTGTTTTGTGTTTGCATGTAAGAGTATAAGAGATGGATGAGTCTGTTACTGTATATGCATTTTGTGTGGATTCTAACTTCTCTGTAAGAATTTCATTTACCATTTGTATGATTTGTCAATAATAAAACTATAAATTATTACTATTTAATAAACATATCTTTAATGAGATCAGTGACTCGATAAACATGTATCATCACCAAGGTTTTACCAGTTGAGCTCAATTGGCCACATACACTATGCCTCTTTGCATTTTTAAGATGGGACAAGGTTATTTTAGATTCCCTACCTAGTACCAAGACCTAAAAAATTATTTAATGATTTTTAAAATTTTTGTATCAAAAATTTCTATATAAATCATTGATTTTCTGTTTATAGAGTGGCTTGAAGCTGGAGAATTGCAGTGCAGATCACCTATAATCCTCTGCAAATATAGGTGACACGCTTTCGCCTTCAATGCTTCAGGTTCTGAAAGGTTATCCAGAGTTTTTCTGGTTCACAGATGAGTCAGCATTCTTAATATTTGTAAGGTAGAAATAAAATGTAAATGATAAGAATCTATTTTTTGTTTCTGCTAATCTAGTTTGTATAAAGTTAGCTTTAATTTCTGAATGTAAGAAAAACGTCTGCACAATTAACATCCATTGCCAATTAGCAACTAAATTAAATTACATTCCTGTTCCTTTTATGTTACAAGTGATGAGTACTCCCAGATCTCCTCTGAAACTCCAATACCAGCTTTGAGAATGCAGAGGACTTGTCTTTTAGTAACTCCACAGGGGAGTCATACTCAACAACAGTCCCTGCAAAATCCAAATTATGAAACCAAAAAGTTAGAAAATATTTGAGGAGTATATATGATATATATATATATAAACCATGCTTAAAAACACGATGTCACATATTTGCTTGACACGGTTAGCTCATATACCTTCATCAAGGACCAGGACCAGGTCATTGTCTATTACCGTTGGTATTCGATGGGCAACAGTTATAACAGTACAGCTACTAGTTTCTTCTCGTAACGTTTTCTGTAAAACATTGTCTGTAGCTGTATCCACCGAAGCCGTAGCCTCATCCAACACCAGAATTCTTCTTTTATTTAGCAAGACCCTAGCCAGGCAAACCAACTGCCTTTGTCCAACACTCCAGTTCTCTCCATCTTCTGCAACTGTACATTTTTTCAACATTTTAGAACATACAACATATGAAAAATCATGGTCCGAAACACTTGCATCATATACATAACTAAAATACCTGGCGCATCGAGAAGCCTCTGATCCTGTCTTACAATGTTCCCCAGATGACATTTATTTAGTACCTGAAATGTCAGAATGTTTCAAGTGAACCAAACTTCACTCTTTTTTAAAAGGAAAAAAGGATTCATTTGCAAGATTTACCTCCCACATATCAAAATCAGAATGTTGCGTGAGAGGATCTAAATTAGTTCTCAGGGTTCCTCTAAACAGAGTAGGGTCTTGAGGAATTATGCTCAATCTAGACCTCAAGTCCTGCAAACCCATTCTGCTAATGTCGACTCCGTCGATCAAAATCCTGCCATCTGAGGGCTCCACTACCCTAAATAGAGCTTGGATTAGAGTGGATTTGCCACTTCCTGTCCTCCCAACAACTCCAACCTTTGTCTTTCCCCGGACCATGCAAGTGATTCCTTTGAGAATCATGGGAAGTGATGGGCTGTATTGAACGTGGAGATTTTCAATATTGATAGCTCCATTCACTGGCCAGTCTGGATGTGGTATGCATCCTTCGATCTCTAAAGGAGGTTCACTTGGTACATTTGAGAATTGAAGAATTCTCTCCACTGAGATCATCTTGTTCTCAACATTGCACAGGTTCCATATCACCCAAGCCTGTAGAACATGTAAGCTCAAGCCATAGGTAGCAGCAAGTCCTGCCATGCCTGCAATAACATTTTCTAACCATGTTAATTCATATTCATATTTGTTCTGGAGAAAAATTTCAATAAAATCTACTAAGGGAAAGGTTCATGTTTACACCAGCAGAAGTACTTGCACTCATAACCACACGTAAACAGAGATTAGTACAGAATATACAAAAAATGTAAGCATCATTCTCGAAAACTACGGTCCTTGTAGAAGTTGAGGTCAACCATCAAATCACTCTCAGGGCCAGGAGAACTATTACAGTTTTGGTACCTTTATCTTTCGGGAAGCCAAAAGAAAACTTTGGTTGAATTATGTTGAGAAAGGGTTATATATATGTATGCCTCTCGGCCTCTATGTTTGTATATATTAAACAAAGATCTACTAATTCCTCTTGGTTGAAGCGTCTTATATGATAGATATAAGACTTACTTGGATCAATGGCTGTCCTTGGAAGAGCTACCAGGACGATAAGCATAATCAAGAAGACAAGATTGAAGAGGAAGTTAATTCGAACACAAAGCCATTCCATTGTAGCAAAACTGTGAAACGTAAGACGAGAGTAATCGTCGATCAAGCTTTGGTTCCTTTCCAGGAACCGGGTTTCCTGATTGAAGCAGCGGATTGTTGATGCGCCAGCAATCGACTCTGAGAAGTGGTGCAGAATTGGAGATTTTCTAGTCTCCTTCATCCTAGCTAGTTCTCTGGCTGTATCTTTGTAGTAAGTCTGCAGCAGATAAGTTTAATGTCTCAAATAATAATTTCATTACTTTCAGAAAAAAGAAACCGAAGTCATTGACTAGAGTTAAAACAGATAACTAATTTATACAGTCCCAACTTGGCATTTAGCATTTTCAGAAGGGGGGGGGGGGGGGGGGAGTATAACACTTAATATAAAGTTTTGATTGTCAAAAAGAATTTCTCTACCTGATACCATACAGAGATCGCTAGGATAACCAAGAAGAGAAAAAATATCTGCCACGCAACGTAAGACATGAGAGCTATGATGCTGAGGAGTTGAATAACTGCAAATGCCAATCCTGCTAATCTGTATGGAACGTTGGTATCCACAGTGCTCTGATCGGTGGAAGACTGATAAGAACATTAATGCACTTAATTACATAGCGAAATTGACATAGTTTGGTTAAATAGTATTTAACTTACCCTATTAAGTATTTGGCTTGAAGGTGTGGTGTCAAAGAACGAAATCCTTGCTCGGAAAATTGAGTTGATCATGCCAAGAAAGAGCTTCTGAGCAGACTCGATGGCTAGGGTTGAAAGCAAAACAGCCCTTCCCAAGATGAAGATGGAGCTTCCACCAGACAGCAACACAAACATCCAAATAAGTTGCTTCTCGTTGACTTTACCTTCCTCCTCCGTGGCCCAGGCCATCCAATAATTACTGCTTATTTGCAGTCCTTGGAAGAGAATATGACACAACAATATAACCGGTACAAGGGCTCCCTTGTACGCTGAAGAAAGAAAGGTAGAGTAAACTCGCCATTTTACCCTACCCGTTTCTTTCACTTCGTCAATGTTTCTACCTAACATTGTCATACTTTCTTGTTGATCTCCCGATATTTCTTCTATGACCTCACATTGGTTCTTCCTTGGCAACACTTTGTTATTAGGGTGTGGTACTTGGCAGATGGATTGGCTGTGGGCAGCCATTTGTGTCAGAAGCTCACCTTCAACATCTGCAATCAACTCTTCATACTTCCCAGACTGAACAATCTTCCCATCTTTTATTACCTGTGACAGTGATCAGTTAAGTATATGGGCCTTATGGTAATTTACTTAATTAGGTTTACGGCTTATGTTGGTTTAGTCTTTATATATATGTAATCAGGTTTATGGTCTCTATGCTTCCCTTGTTAATATTATCATGGTATCAGACCGAGGAGAAAATCTTAGGGAAGATGTTATGTAGCGACCCGACCTATATCACCATCAATATTGTCCCTACTTAGCCACTGCAGTCGTCCGACCTATATCACCATCGATATTGTCCCTACTTAGCCACTGCGGTCGTCCGACCTATATCACCATCGATATTGTCCCTACTTAGCCATTGTGGTCGTCCGACAGTATGGGGTTTTATGGGCAGCATCCGACAGTATTGAGGTTTTATGGGCAGCAGCGTGCTTCCCAGGAGGTCACCCATCCTGAGACTACTCCCACCCGAGCACACTTAACTCCGAAGTTCTTGCAGAACTCTGGAGTCAAGTGAACTCAAAAGTATCATAGGACCCACCCTCTCGGCTAGGGGTGGCTAATGAGACGAGCTGTTTGAGCTTGGCTCGGGCTTGACTCGGTAAAAGCTTGTTTATTAAACTAAATGAGCCAAGCTTGATCACATTTTTAGGCTCGATTATAAACGAGCCGAGCTCAAACCGTGCTCAAGCTAGTCGTTAAAAGCTCGAGGCTCGGTTGAATAATTAATTTTAGATTTTTGGTAGACTATATGTATATAATTATAACCCACAACCCATATCTATTCATAAGCTTATTGCTTAATAGTGTTATATAAATAATATGCCAACGGTATTAAAGATTAGCAACGAATAATTAATATTAGTATATATGTGTCATGTGTCGTATTAATTACGTTGGTTTCATTGTATTATTTTGTGTGTAAACATTATTCGGTTATTACAATGTTAAACGAACTCAAATTTGAGCTTAAACTCGTTTAAAACTCGAGTTCGTTTAAAGCTCATAGATAAACGAGTTTAATCGAGCCGAGCTTGAGCAATAGATACTTTAAATGAGCCGAGCTTAAACAAAAAGTTAGGCTCATATTCAAGCTCGAGCCGAGCTTGAGCACATGCTGTGAATTTACGAGCCAAGTTTGAACACTTGAAGCTCGTAAAGCTTGGCTCGATAACCACCCCTACCCTCGGCAAACAACCTGCCGACCCGGGGTGTTACATGTTACATGGAAGATACTTCTTTGTGTTATTTTAATTTGTTTGGGCGCTTTTTTTTTTTATATAAGTGGGTACAATAAAAGTGAATCCGGTGGAATTCTTGGTGTTATTTTGGCAGTTGTGCTTTTGGTAGTTGAGGTGTTTGATGAATTGTCTGAATAGTTTTATTTAGAATCCGCGTAGCAAAGAGAAAAATTGGATGTTTTGTTCTGGTTCGCGTTGCTTGGGTCAATTGGGTGATTCGATCATGTTACGTTGTTGATTGGTTGTTCGATGGTTTCTGTTCAAAATTTCTTTGCTAGGGGTCAATTGCGTAGGTGGACTGTGTTGACTTAGCATGTTGATGTATTTTGATCAGTTTTCGTTGCCTAATTCATTTGGATGTCTAAATCCTGTATTGATTTAACATTTAAAACTGTCGTAATTTGGCAAATGTGTAGAGAACCTGGCACACTTAAAAAAGGCATGCCAAATATGGCATTCCATGGGGCGACATGCCTTTTTAGCGGTTAAATATTGTTAATTTTTTACGTTAAAATAAATAAATATTGGATATATAATTAAGGTAATTATTAAATGATCCTAATTTCACAAAATATATCCTAAATGTTTCTCTATAACTTCGTACATTTATACTACTTTATAAATAGGGGTGGAATTAGCTACAGTAAAATTTGGTTCAACGTCAGTACTGCCAATCTAAAATTCCCACGTGTCCTATTCAGTTTGATTTTGTGTGTGTGTGTTTTTTGTATTATATGGGACCCTCAGGTGACAGCATAGGTGAAAAAATCGAATTTGCCGGGCGGATATTCACGAAATATTCCGGTTTTTGGGAATTCGGATCGGTACGGCATACGAAATATAAACCTCCCCATGCCGTTCGAATTTTTACGAATATTCGCGAAATATTCGGCAAGAACCGAAATTTACGAAATTTTCGATTATGAAATTAACACATTTATTTTTAATTCCCACCGAACTAGAATTTTCGATGAGGTTATCAAAAAAGGGTCCAAAAGGCACTGGACGTTTAGAAACATTCCTGACCAGTTTTCTTCCCAAGGTTCGTGGAACCTCCCTTATTCTCAAGGCAACATCCAACCTACCTATGTTTACCCTCATTTTTCTTATGGTAACATGGGAACCTCCCAAAGTGATGATTCCAGTGTACCATCCTACCAAACCCAACCAGATTCCAGTTGTTCTTGGTTTCCTAATATAGGGAGTTGGTTGGTCCTAATGACAAGTGAGTCGGACGTGCAGTCAGCCGATACATTAATGCCGGTTCAACAATACTCGAGATTTCCTATCTTTGAATCATTTGCTCCGTATTGTATGGATCAAGATGCATATGATATGCATATTGACCAATTCAGGTCGTACGAGCAAACAATGTCATGGGAATATTACTGTACTGAGTTCGTCCCCACTCGTATGCGACTCGAAGCTCATCGGTTTGACATGGGGCGTCTATCATTCTGGGGTTAGCATGTCTTTTATTTTGATTATTAAAATAAAACTATGGGTTGAGTTGTTATGAGGTTGTTTGTGTTTAGTTCTTATATTAGAAACAAATAAAAGTTCTATGAATATCCGCCCGATATTTAGGATTTTTTTACCTATGAGTAAAATTATCTTGTGTAATAGTTCCGTCTTAGCTTCCTTGTATGATTTGTCGCGTGTTTAATTTGCAATGTATGTTTTTCTTTTAATTATAAGTTTATACATTGAAACCAGAAGAAAAACACGAAAATAGCAGAAAACCTCCCAATTTTTTAAATTTTTCGCGAATATTCACGAATATTCGCGAAATATTCCGGTACAATTGAATTTGCCAAACCCTCCATATCCGACATTGGGGTCCGGATATTCGCGAAATATTCCGGTTTTTCCATGTCGGATATTCGGAATTTATCGAAATTCACCTATGGGTGACAAAGTAATTATTTATCTACTACTGTAATAAAAAGTCAACAAAAGATTCAACCGCGAATATTCGCGAAATATTCCGGTACAATTGAATTTGCCAAACCTCCCATATCCGACATTGGGATCCGGATATTCGCGAAATATTCCGATTTTTCCATGTCGGATATTCGGAATTTATCGAAATTCACCTATGGGTGACAGAGTAATTATCTATCTACTACTGTAATAAAAAGTCAACAAAAGATTCAACCGCGAATATTCGCGAAATATTCCGGTACAATTGAATTTGCCAAACCTCCCATATTCGACATTGGGATCCGGATATTCGCAAAATATTCCGGTTTTTCCATGTCGGATATTCGGAATTTATCGAAATTCACCTATGGGTGACAGAGTAATTATCTATCTACTACTGTAATAAAAAGTCAACAAAAGATTCAACTGCATATTCACATAGTATAAGAAATGTAAGGTGTATATATATATGGTACAAGGCAAAAGGGCCCTGTATATATGACAGAGGGCAGAAGGCATACCAAAACAGCATGCCATTTAGCTTTGGCATGCCATCAAAGCATGCCAAAAAATAGCCTATGCCAAGAACCTTGAAATGTGAGTCGTCATGAATTAGAGGGGGGATGTTAAGTATATGAGCCTTATAGTAATTTACATAATTAGGTTTAAGATTTATGTTGGTTTGGTCATATATGCAATGTAATCAGGTTTATGGAATTAATGAACTCAATATTATACGATGTAGCCTCTTATGTTTTTCAGACTCTATGCTTCCCTTGTTAATATTATCATGATCAACAAAAAAAAGTCCTATAAGTAAAAAAATAGGGTACTTCAGGATGACTGACGATCACTCGTATTGAGATGGTTGGGATTGGACGCCTTCAATGACTTTATCAACACAAGCACAGTACAGGTGATCCTTAACATTATCCTTTTCAAGTTTTCAGTACGTTGTTTATGCATACATGAATACATAATTCTTTACATCTAGACATTTTTATATGCAATATCGTTAGTGTCAATGATGTAACATTCCATTTTGAAATTGGGTGTGATGTACAACTATGTTAAGCTAATTGATATAAATTGCTAGAGTCTAGTGACTTACTAAAACAAGGTCTGAAGCATCCAAGAACTCCAACTGATGTGTGACGTAAATGACAGTCTTTTCTGATAAAACGCGCACCAGACATTCCTGCACATCCAGAATAAATGTAAGATAAAGAAAAATTACTAGAGTTTTATCTACCGCTAAACACTATTTCTCAAATGTTTTTTGTACATACAATTGGTAAGGTATTACTGTATTAGATATGGTGTACTTTCTTACCCTAAAAAGATGTGTTCCTGTATGTGCATCCACTGCACTAAAAGGATCGTCTAGCAAATAAACATCTGAGTCACTATAGATTGCCCTTGCAAGCTGAATCCTCTGTTTCTGCCCTCCACTCAAATTTATCCCCCTCTCTCCAACCACAGTTCTATCTCCATCAGCCCACATATCAATATCTCTATTTAGTGCACAAGCCTTTAGAACACTTTCATAAAAACCTTTCTCCATTGCCTTGCCAAACAAAACATTCTCTCTCACTGTACCAGTCTGGATCCAGGCACTTTGTGGGACATAGGCTTTTGCACCATTCACCTTAATCCCCAACCCAGAAAGCTGTGGAATTTCATTGAGTATACTACAGAGAAAACTAGACTTTCCTGCCCCTACGGTTCCACACACTGCAATCTTATTTCCTTTCATGATTTGCATACTCATGTCAATTGTAATTGTTGGCTTAACCACATTCAGATCACCTCCTTCCCATGCATATGTTCCACTCCCAATCTCTATGGCAACATCTGACATGGAAATATTATTGGGTGCTGCAGTATTTTGATGGTCTTCTCTTACGAAGTCTTGGATTCGGTGAAGTGATACCTTAGTCTGGGATATATTGGAGAATAGCTCAGGAAGATTGTAGATGGCCTCTTGCAATATTCGAAAGATTGCAAGAGCTGACAACACATTGCTTGAAGTTAATGGTGTTTTCACCAAAAGGCAAACGCCAAAGGTTGCAACGGATACCAATGCAGGGGACGTCCAAAAAAGAAAAGCAATGATAGAACATAAGTATAAGTACTTCTTCAACCAACTTTCTTCTGTCTCTCGAAGTTTGAGGATGTTCTTCAAAAAAGCGGTTTCCCAAGAGTGCAACTTCAAGACCCTCATGCTCTTGAGAGTCTCGGAAGTAGCCCTTACTCTTTCGTCTTTAGCTTCCATGACATTAACAAGAAACCGTTCTTGCAAGCTCACTAGTGGTGTATTGCTCACCATCACTAATAAAGTGGAAAAGACTGCAACAATGGAAGGTGCCCAACCGAGGTTCTCTTTGAGGATGAATAGCGCTAAAGACACTTGAATCGGAAGCAGCCATATTCCATGAATCTGTGAACTGAAGTCTCCAATCCTCTCGACATCGACATTTAAGAAATTTACGATGTTGCCAGTGGTTGAGCCAACATTCTTGGTCTTGAGATTCTTCTTGTATATAGACATCATAAGAGCGGCTCTGACTCGAATGCCAATTCTATAAGCTCCAAAGTACAACTGTCGTTGTGACAATGATTCAACTGTCTTGAAAAAGAAGAGAAGAAACGCGAGAGCAAGTCCATAATTGTGGCTCAAATCATCTTGTTTTCTCGATAAGAAATTAACAAACCTTGCAATTAGGAGAGGACCCGCGTAGGATGCAACAATGTTTATACCTGAAAATTTTGTAAAACATCCAGAAGAAAAACATCAATGCTAAATCATGTTGAATATTCAGGATGAAAGCTTGATAGACATGCAAGTATCATGACGTACACATCTAATTTCCGGCATACATCCAAGTCAAACGTTTTCATTAAAGCTGTAAAATAGGATATATGTTTTACCTGCAAAAATTGCATTTACAGCTAAAGGTCTCCATGCAGCATGAAGAATAGCTCGGGAAACTGAGAATTCTTCTTGTGCTTTGAGAGATTCTTGAAATGTGGCATATGATCTGTCTGCGTTTTCTTCTTCGGGAATAGGAGGGATGTTGGACAACTCAAGTTTACCAGCCCGACCGATTTGAAAGAGCGGGTTGAGCCACCTGAAAGTTATTTGGCTCCAAACCCCAACTTTCTCGATTTTTGGTACTTGTTCTTCATGAAGCAATGGTTGTTCCATTGTCATTATACTAGCTAGCTTGAACTAAAATCCTTTTTTCTTCTTTGAACGAAAAACCTTAAATACCAACTTAAAAGAAGAATATGGAAACAAAAAAGAATTGAAAACTGGAACTCTGGAAACTATATATATGAACAGGAAACTATATGAAGAATATGGAAGCTAGAAGTATATAAACAAGAAAACTATATGAACAGGAAACTATGAAGAATATGGAAGCTAGAAGTATATAAACAAGAAACTTAATGAAAAAAATATATATGAAGAATGAACAATATGGAAACTATAGTAGGGAAGAAGTGAAGAACTATAAACTATAAAGGCTCTCTTTCTAATATTTGAACTATAATTCCATAAGTTGTGTTAGGTTAAAATAATTAATTGGTTTCGGGCTTTAGCCCAAAATGGCTAAAGATTATATAGTTGGGCCATTAGTTTTAGTGCTTATAAAGAATCATCATTATTTAAGTTAGGCAAGCTTGTCTGATTATGCGTTTTGTTTTATGGAATAGTCTTTTGGGCTTAGGCCTTTTTTTCTATGGACTCGGCTAATTATAACAGAGATTATTATTATCGACCAACGTTAGGAGGTCTTTTAAGAGTCAAGTAGGACTGAAACTCATGTCTGTCCCCGATTTTTTTTTATTTATTTTTGTCTGTCCGACTTATTTCCAATTTTTGAAATTTTTTTTTTTTTTTTAATTTTAATTTAATTTTATTGATAAGCTTAACGAATTACACAAAAGTAGAGGACAAACGCGCTACAAACTGCGCGGCAAGTCTTTTCTGGATAGCAAACCCGATTCTCCTAAATACATATTCGTTCGAACCTGCAGTCATCACGTTGCTATCCATTATCTTCTGCACTCTCCTGAGGAGCTCAACTGCTTCTGAGCCTAGCAATTCAAATGTGTCAAATGCAAAGGGGATGAAACTATGTTGGTTAGCCCTACAAGCTCCGTCATGTTTCTCCACTTTTGTCGCTGCTGCATTGCTAGCTGCTAGCCCCACCTCAAAAATCCCAGCACTCAGCCCAACCATCGGAGACGCCCCTGTAACATCAACACACGCATGTTTACCTTCAGACCAGTTGTAGACCAGAATATCAGCAGGACGTAATGTCGATCTTCCTTCCCTAGGATCAGTAAGAAAGTTAACAGGAGTCTCCTTCTTAACTTGTACGCCAGCCCGCCAGAACACATCACACAAGATATCTCTAACGTGGTCATGCCTGTACTTGAAGCCGGGGTAATGCTTACATCACACAAGATATCTCTAACGTGGTCATACCCTAGTTTGTTTTTAAATTTTTTGTCTATCTTTTTCTGTTTTTTTTTAAACCCTTTTTTTTTTCTTCTCTTCTCTTCCCCTAAGACGGTCTCCACTGTATCACGGTTCTATATTTATTATTATTATGATATGGTTCATGGTTGGAACTTGAAAGAAAACAGAGATTATATAATTAAAAGCTTTTCATTAATAAACTAATAAGAAACTACTAGGGTATTTAAAACGTGCATAAAACTTCCAGACAAAATCGACAAATGGTTCGGTATCTCCGACAAAAAGTTTGCTATCGACACATGGTTAATGGTTTGGTAAATTTTGCAAGTAGTGATCCTGATCGGGCCTTTTAGGTGGGCTTAAAGGACTTAAATACTGGACTTACCCACTGGACTATTGGGTGGGTCGAATCAGGCCTTCATAATTAATATGGACTCAGCGATTTTAAAAAAACTACCGTTAAGACTTAAGAGCGTGAGAATCGAGATATGAAAAACTAGCCGTTGCTCGCATTTTCCTCTTTCAATTAAATTACAAAACCCTAAATATATCAATACACATTTCCTTTCTTTCTCTAATACAACAAAACAAAACAAAACCAACCCCCAATTTCATCTTTTTCTCTTCTTTTAATATGTCTTCAAAAACCACAACTAAAGATATCATCACTCTTCGAGGTTCATCTGCTATCGTCAGTGAGTTCTTCGGTAATGTTTTTATTTTTAAATCCCCTTTTCATTTCTTTGATTTTATTCATTTCTAAGAATCAGAATTGTTATCGATTCTAAAAGTATTTTTCTGTAAAACCTTTGACAGGTTATGCAGCAAACAGGTTTGAAATTTTGATTCTTTGTTGATTTGGGTTGTTTAGATTTAAGTTTATTGACTTGAATTATAATGGGTATTGTTTATTTTTGCAGTATTCTTTACAATCGAGGCGTTTACCCTGAAGAAAGTTTTGTTAAAGTGAAGAAATATGGATTACCAATGTTGTTAACTGAAGATGAAAATGTTAAATGTTTCCTCACAAACTTGACAACCCAGTTATCAGGTAAAGATCAAAACTTTTCGTCTCCCTATATAAACATTTTGGGGAAAAGTTGGTTTCTTGAAGTGAAATGCTCTTACTTTTTTTTTTTTTTTTTTAATATAGAATGGCTTGAAGCTGGAAAGTTGCAGAGGATTGTTCTTGTTATTATGAGTAAGAGTACTGGTGAGGTCTTGGAGAGGTGGAATTTTAGTATTGAGACCGACAAAGAGGCCGTAGAGAAAGGGTAATCTAGATGCTTTTCTTGATATTAACTTGCGAAAAAAAATCAGTGGGATTTGAAGGTTTTTAATCTGTTATTTGGTTTTTGAATTGCAGTGTGTCAAGGGAAAAGAGTGATAAAGAAATCATGAGGGAGATTCAAGCTATTATGAGACAGATTGCATCCAGCATTACTTACCTTCCATGCCTGGATGAACAATGTAATTTACAGACTCTTTTCTTGTAAAACTGCTCTTTGTTTTGCTATGATTCAATCTATTATGAGACAGATTGCCAATGTTATCTTTTTCAGGTGTGTTTGATGTGTTAGCATATACTGACAATGACGTTGAAGTTCCATTTACATGGATTGAGAGTGACCCCAAGCTCATTGCTAATCCACAAATGGTGAAACTGCACACGTTTGACACCAAGGTAATTACATATTGCAGTGTTGCTATTTGTTTTACCAAGTATATATTGATTTGCACAGAACTAATTTGCGTAACTTTTTGCAGATACATAAAGTCGATACACTGGTGTCTTACAAGAATGACGAATGGGACGAAGAATAGATAGTGTTGGTCATGAAATGTCAGTTTTTCATGATCTTGGAATGTCTGTAGGGACTCTTTTTCTTCTCTTGTTGTCTCCCAATACTACTGCGAATCCTTTATTCGCAACTTCTGTTTGCAGTTTTATGATTAGTAGAAAATGTAAGGAGATGCAAGGAATTGTGTATTTGTGTGGATCTAAATTTGTTCAACCTTAAAAGTGTGAATTATGTTTACAATCTTTTCAGTAGCTTTAATGGTAAGACAGTGAGTTTGAATCTTTCATTAGATTCATTGGGTTCAGTAATCAGTTGCATATTGCGAAAACTGTGGTAGAGAATAAAGTGCCTTCGTCATTACAATGTTGTTGATCAAATCATAAATCTTTCCAATTGTAGTAAATCATTAATGGATCAACATGCTATACTGTCCTCATTTATGCTTTTTGTAGTCAATATGTGGAAGGATCAGATACAAATTGAGAATCGCTGATCCTTTGTACTGATATCCTGTTGAAAACATGGAACGAATACAGGTTGAGAATTTACCAACATTGGGTCTGCTAACCCCGATAATTAAATCCCCATCATCTAGTCGGATTGTGCACATGGATTGGACTGCTGGAGGAGTTAGCTGACCAAGCCATTTGATTTTTATAAGAAGAGAAAGAGAAAGGCAGAGAATGTTTGCACTATACTAAGAAAAGTACACCTGGGTGACTGGCTGACTGCAACTGTTGCTGCCCAAAATAATGAAATACTAAGTTCCTTTCCTAACTCATGGCAACGGCTCCTAAAACTCTCTGTTGTAGATTTAGATCTGATACAGAAAACACGGCAAGTCATATATGTGATTGTGAGAAGGAGACTCGTTTAAGAAAAGAATCTGAATCAGACTCGTAAGTAAATGTGTGTTTACTCTAAATATGGATGTGCTAGTTGATTATGGTAAAAAAAAAAAATAGTATTTAGGACTTCTCCACTACCGTTTAACATTTCATAAATAGGACTAGAGAAACCTACACCATGGAGCATGTCGAGAAGCAGTGTAATTTAGTATTTACAAAAAAATAAAATAAGTGTTGAGCACTTAAGATGCAAAAGCCAAAAGAAACTAATGAATCAACTGGCCCTCACCGCATTTCTAAGCTTTTCCACAAATTGTGAGCACCACTTGTAGTCACAAGAACATAAAGACAAGAAAGAAATATGTATATGGAAGATATATGGGAGAGTCGAGAGTGATTTCTTCTATTCACTTATCAGTATCAGTATATAGGAAAGAGTGTGTATTCACTTCTCTTTTTATTCATTTCCAGGAACCTACTTATATATATATATATACATAGGTTGTACAGCCCCATAAGTCAAACTCTTTTTTTTTTTTTTTTTTTTTTAAAAAAAAAAAAAATAAAAATTGGTATATTAATCATGGCCCGAAGGCTTACAAGGACAGGGCCCAAAGGCTACTGATGCTACTACCTAAGTGTCCACACCGCCACCTTGCAACTCGAGCAATTTTGCTACTCAGGGACTTCCTTTCGCTGAAGAACACCTAGCCACATCATCATCATGGGAGAACACCTTACCACAAATCATCATCATAAGAGCATGGGCCTCCTAATCTCGAACCAGGCCCGAAGGCTGACCCACCTAAGAATTACATGAGAAATTCCCCCAAACACTGTTGATGGGAATTGAACTCACAACCTCTCACTCGTGGGAGTGTTTGAGAGGGATAACAAACCAACTGAGCTAGCAGTTGTTTGTTTCATAAGTCAAACTCCTTGTTTGCTTACTACTTAACATAGTTGAGTGCCACATCCCTTTTGTTTCTAACACCTGTACTGATGATTAATCACCTAATCACATGTGACTGTGGGCTTGGGCCTGAACTTAGGACTTTAGGAATATAGACATCCATATTTTACAACACTCCCCCTTGGATGTTCAATGTCCACCATATCAAGATCATTGTCTCATTAAAACCTCGCCAGGAAAACCCAATGGGAAAAACCATAGCTAAGGAAAAAGAGTACAACGGTTGACGTCTTGATTGGTGTTGGACGCGCTATATACTGCCTCGTTAAAACCTTGCCAGGAAAACCCAATGGGAAAAAAACCGTGGCTAAGGAAAAAGAGTACAGTGCGCTCAATGTCCTGGCGGCTCCCCCTGGAGACAACTCCCCCTGATGAAGATCAGACTAAGCTAGACTTTCGGCGCATCCCAATGCCATACGCCAGTTTCTCAAAAGCTGGTGGAGCTAGTGACTTAGTGAACAAATCAGCGAGATTCTCATCAGACCATACCTTCTGGACATTGATCTCGTTACTCTGCTGGAGTTCATGAGAGAAGAAGAATTTTGGAGAAATATGTTTTGTTCTATCACTTCTGATGTAGCCTTCCCTGATTTGATCAATGCATGCAGCATTGTCTTCATAAATCACCGTTGGTGTCTCTGTAACTGAGGGGAGTCCGCATGTTGATTGGATATGGTGTATCAAGAGCCTCAACCATACACACTCACGAGTTGCTTCATGGAGTGCAAGTATCTCCGAGTGGTTGGAAGATGTAGCAACCAATGTTTGCTTAGAAGATCGCCAAGAAATTGCTGTACCACCATAAATAAATACATACCCGGTTTGCGATCTTTCTTTGTGTGGGTCAGATCTATATCCAGCATCTGCATACCCCTTTAGTTGGGAGCCATTTGGCGGTTCTCTGGAATAGTATAAACCCATATCAGTTGTTCCTCGAAGGTAACGCATAATCTCCTTTAAGCCAGTCCAATGTCGTCGGGTTGGAGCTGAGCTAAACCTGGCTAACAAATTCACTGCAAATGAAATGTCAGGTCTAGTACATTGGGCTAAATATAAAAGAGCACCCACAGCACTCAAGTATGGTACTTCAGGACCAACTAAAGATTCATTGTCCTCTTTAGGACGAAATGGGTCTAATTTCACATCAAGTGACCTTACAACCATTGGAGTGCGACTTGGGCGACATTTGTCCATGTTAAAACGCTTTAAAACTTTTTCAGTATACGTTAACTGATGGACAAATATTCCATGCGTTGTATGTTCGATCTGCAGGCCGAGACAATACTTTGTTTTACCGAGATCTTTCATCTCGAACTCATTCTTTAAAGAGTTTGATGCTTTGGTAATCTCTTCAGGAGATCCAATTATATTTATGTCATCGACATAAACCGCAATGATGGCAAATCCTAAATTTGCTTTCTTAATGAATATACATGGGCAAATGGGATCATTCTTGTACCCTTCCTTCAGTACGTACTCACTGAGGCGATTGTACCACATACGCCCGGACTGTTTCAATCCATATAATGATCTCTTAAGCTTAATAGAGTACATATTACGTGGTTTTGCTTCAGGCAATTTTAATCCTTCAGGGACTTTCATATAAATATCAGTATCCAACATTCCGTAAAAATACGCAGTAACCACGTCCATGAGATGCATGTCGAGTTTTTCAGAGACTGCCAGACTGATTAAAAATCGAAATGTAATTGCATCCATCACGGGAGAATATGTCTCTTCATAATCAATCCCAGGTTTCTGCGAGAAACCTTGTGCCACGAGACGAGCTTTATATCTCACAATCTCGTTTTTCTCATTGCGTTTCCTTGCAAATACCCATTTGTAACCTACAGGGTTAACATTCTTGGGGGTTAGGACTACAGGTCCAAACACATTTCGTTTTGCAAGAGAATCCAATTCTGCTTGAATTGCATCCTTCCATTTTAGCCAATCATGTCGTTGTTGACATTCCTCAACAGTATGTGGTTCAAGACCATCATCATCTGTTGCAATCTCAGCAGCTACGGCAAAGGAGAATACGTCATCGATGACAATTTTGTTTCTATTCCACAACTCTCTCGTGCATGCATAATTTATAGAAATTTCATCATTTTCAGGTACCTGGGCCACATCTGGGGATTGTGTCACTTCAGGGACGACCACTTTCTTGGCAATGTGGGACTAACACCAACTCATCAGTGTTACAATCTCACCACCTTAGAAATAGAGCCGTCCTCGGCTCTGCAGTACACTCAGTACAGTCCCAAAATCTCCGACGTTCCCTGCCAAGTGAGACAAGTACCTGGCGCTCCCTGGGCCTTTCCAGCGTACTTCCCACCTGCAACAGGCGACCCGTCGTCGGCTTTGATACCAACTGTAACGCCCCGGGATTTCGTCCTCGCTCATCCCAGTGCGTCGAGCACCATACCGCTCGCTATTGTCAATATTGTCCCCCTTTAGTCACTGCGGATATCCAGCAGTAGAGGGTTTTGGATCAGGGCTCACCCATCTAGTTTACCCCAAAAGGCCTTGACATTAGTTAGAGTATGGTTAAGCTCTATATACTACCATCTCCGACGTTCTCTGCCGAGTGGGGCCGTGTATCTGGCGCTCTACTACCAGTCAAGATATCAACTATTGTACTCTTTTTCCTTAGCTATGGTTTTTCCCACTGGGTTTTCCTAGCAAGGTTTTAACGAGGCAGTATATAGCGCGTCCAATACCAGTCAAGATATCAACTATTGTACTCTTTTTCCTTCGCTATGGTTTTTCCCACTGGGTTTTCCTAGCAAGGTTTTAATGAGGCAATGATCTTGATATGATGGATATTGTACATCCAAGGGGGAGTGTTGTAAATAGGTATGGATGTCCAAGCCCAAGTTCAAGCCCACACTCTTAGTCCAATGTTTAGTTGGGATAATTAATGATGGTTACTTAGTAAGCATTGGTATATGTCACAAAGCATTTTGAGGTGGCAGTCATCTATGGTCACATAAGCATGGAAGCAATGACTATGTGAAGATATATATCTTCAGTAGCTATGTGGTTTCAAATGAAATAGAACAGAACAGAAAAGTAATAATGAGAATCACTCCTTCCCGTCCATTTCTCTCTCATCTATTTGGTGTTTAACTATTCATGCATATACATATCTCTCGTCTCTTTGTTCTACGTATGTGATGCTTAAGTTGGTTTTGATTTTTACTATTCTTTCTGTCACTAGTGGGAAACAAAATCGAGGTCTTACTTTTTACATATCAGCAGCAGTCAGCAGCATCATCACTAGTCGCCCATTCTCACACCCTGGTACATTGCTCCTGGACGGAGCTCATCCAGCGTATCCACGCTTCTGAAGCCACTCAACTCTCTAAGACCAGTCCATCCACGGCGTCCAAGGAAATCACGAAAGTCATCTTCAGTGTAAAGGGTGTTTTCTTCAGTTCGAACATGTATACGGTCTCCCTCGTCGTAGATGCAAATTTTTATTGTAATTCCTGAAAATGGGGCCCATATATAATATTAGTTTTTCCTACACAGATATCTTCATATATATATATATATATATATATATATTAGAAAACCTTTCAGTTACGTACCCTCGTCAAGGTGGAGAGCATATATCCCTAATGGCATTTCCCGATCAAGGCATCTGACAATCCCATCCTCGTCTTCTAGCCAAAATGCTCGCCTAGTTCTTAATCCAAAAGTAGACTTAATTGCCTCCTTAATAGCCTCTGAAGTGCCATCGATTCCAATTCTTTTGATGAAATCCCCCCACTTGACTGTAATAACCCTCCCCCCAAATGAGTTGGCGTCACCACCTGCCAACAATGCAAAATGATGGAAACATAAATTCCAAAAGAATGGAATTATTGAAACTAATTATCAAATATTCCAAAACTCAGAGACCAATTAATTGTAGTAATCTACAAACTCCATCTAGGCCCACCTCGCTTGATACTTTGATAGATAATATTTGCTTTACTCTTGTATATAAGGTTAGTCACACATTCCTCCAAAACAAGTGCCACAACTTACAAAGGGTATTAGAGGTGTGGACAAATGATGTCTTTATTATTATGTATACTGGAGTCCTATGATTGTCTCTGTTCTGGGATGTGGCATACTCAACGTATTAACAAGGTTTGCCGATAAATAAAAAAGTCCAATTCCTAGAGAGGGCTAAGATGAGCCTTTTTTCTAATTCTAATACTTTATCACAGAATCATAGGGTTAGGGATCCTAGTCAGAGGCAAATGTCGAGGTGCATGCAAGTGCAACTTGTGGACAAGTGTCCATTTTGCTTAGCAAGTGAAACAAGTACTCACGGCAAAATTGAGAACTCAGTGGAAGCATAAACAAATATTTAATATCTGTTATAATAATGTTTTTTAATTCATAATAGAACTTCCTCTAGTTGAAGAATAAACATGCTAATACTGTGATTGTAAATGTTAGGTTTTAGCACTCGAGTTACAAACTCACCATTTCCGCTATTCTCTCTCCAATTCCATGGAGGAACTCCGCTGGCTGGGACACCATCAGTTGTTGTGATGGCAAGAGGGTGTCCTTCATGGTCCAGACACCTTTCGAGATTAAGTGTTGACCTACCACTAGCTGTACACCAAGCCAGGTAAGTCTTCTTTATTCAAACAGTAGGTGGGGAGGCTCTTCTTAGTCTCGTTAACTTAAAATTTCTAAAAGATATACTAGGATACATAACATAGTTCTATGATACGGAAAAATAAACATGAAAAAGAAGGGAAATATTCACATATAGCAAAGGAAACAAATGAGTTATACCAATTCAAAAGTCTTACTATTGAGTCAAAGTTTGTCTTACGTACAAGGTTATGATGCATTCCTATGATGTTTTGTTAAATGGGAAAGAAAGGTAATTACCACTAGCACGACAAAAATATTCTAAGTTTCTATGGATGCTTTAGAAGTGGAGCTTAGTATGAACATAAGTATGATATGAAAGGATATACCATGTTTGAATTTTTAAAGCAAACAAAATCCATTCAAGTAACGAAGTAGAAAAGAAAAGGTCCATTCACTCTATTTCTAATGGTGTCAATCAACCTTTAAGAAAATTCCACAAATCCCATACTCTGATAGTCTGATACTAAAAAAATCCATTCGCTCTATATTAGCATATCTTAGACGTTATGACTAGAATAAAGACCCATGTCCATGATAACCAAAGTAAATGTTGAGAATTACCTCCTAGGAGGGGTTTTGATGATTTTTATATATGTTAGGGGAAGATATGCAATTTCACTTACAAAAGACCATCAGCCAAATATGAAAAAAAAAATCTACCCGACTTATAAAATAGGGAAATGTTATTTCTAGAAGAAAATTATCAACCCTTTTGTAAAAATGATGACTAAACTATGGCACTCCTTTGAAAAGAATATTTCTACTAGACTATCCTTTGAATGCTACTCCTATGAGACTAAGCTAACATGGGCCTTCAAATGTTTTGAACCCCTCCTCCCAAATAAGACATATAATTGCTGTCACTGATTCTAGCATTGTCATGCTAAATTATGGAATGATTAGGGACGCAGATGGTCTCCGAAGAAAAATCGTACTTTGTACAGATGAGGTAAAGACGGTCTGGTTAAAAGCACTTCTTTTAGTTGAAATTTACTTTGAATCACCAATTCTTAACTTAGTGGGAAGTACAAACTCATAGTAAATGCTTATCATGAACTTATTGAATGATAAAGGGAGAGATACAGAAACTAAGTGCATCATCTTGAATAAGGTTTGGAAATTGGAAAGATTAATGTCATTAACTTGGATTTGAGGGAGATAGCGATAAACAGCTATGGAAGTTTGATTTCTATGACTTAAATGAAAATAGTTTGCATGAAATATTGGTAGTTTTGTTAGGTGTGAATCAAAGTGTGGGGTGAACTTCCCTTGGGTGTTGTCGCAGACTCTTGTACAACACTAGTGTTTTTTACTTTTCTTAATACTTGATTCCAAGACAACGGATGAGATTTTATCAAGCAGTATGTCATTTCCATTTCCAAACAAAATTCTCTTTAGAAGAGTATTGAGATATGTACTATTAAAGGACATCCAAAAGTAACCCAATAACATAATCCAGAAGATGAAATACATTCGGCATGCTAAATCTCTGAATCAGGTCCAGCAAATCTATTTTCGAGATTTTGCCAAAACACTGTACCTGAATCAAACTTTGGCACCCCTATCCATGCAACAAAGTTGCTTAAGGCTAAAATTGAGCATGAAGGATAGATTTGAGGATCAAAGAAGGTATATGTTTATATTTGAATAGGATGGCAACTCTGTAAAACCTCGTACATTTTATAGGAAAGTACAGATTTGCAATAAAGCTAACAGAAGGTGCAGTGAGAAACTAAGACATCGGCCAACCTATATTTGCATCACGTCAACAAATAAAATGAAATAGAACATGAGAAATATAATATTTAAGCAGCAAGGATCATACATTATGAACAGAATACCCAAGAAATTACCTTCCACTGGTCCAAACGGCATATTGGCATCATCAGGACCTAAGCAAAAAGAGTGCAGATGCTATTAGATACTGTATTACTGTGTTTTCAAAATACAGCTAACAGGTTTAGTCATTATGCTACTTCTCCTTAGTGAGTGAAAAATGAGCTCAGAAATAAAACATTTACCTAAAAGAGTTATGCAGTTTATAGATATTAGTAGAATACGGAGACAAGGTCTATCCCCTACTTTACAAGATGCGTATAAGAATCTAGGTATTCAAAGCTAAAATTAAGAGAAGCAACTCCATGTCACATTATATTTCTTTAGCAAACACAACAGAAAATGACCTATAACGTGAGTTAGGCTCAGTGGTACAGTGTTCAAACTAGAGGTTTTGGTCCTTAAAAATGATTTTGCCGATAACAAAAAAGAAAATTATAAACTCAGTTACGAAATAAATGGTGTACATTGCTTTCCAAGATGATGGAAAGCTTGAGTAGATCATACTCCTAATCAAGGAACCTAATAATGGAAGTTCAAGGCCTTGTAAAGTTCCAATCTGTATGAGAGTTTGTTTAAAAAATGAAGATGGTGGTGCATCCGAAATCATATAGTGTAAAACTTTGATACTGTCACTATCCTGGTAACTTCATTTATGCCAGATATCCCCATTCATGCAATAAATTTGTTGAAGCATCTCAAGGTTTTCATTCATGCAATAAATTTGTTACTTTTGGGAAACTGGAATTTTGAATTCGAGGACCAGTGAAGACGTGAAGTCAAGTTTTAAGATCCTAGGTTGGCAATGGCTGGCTCAAGGTCGGTTTTGAATATTTTTTTTGACATGTGTTTTGTATAAGGTCAGAGCTGTACAAGTTGATAATTACTACCATTGATTATGTGACTATATACATAGATACACTAAACATAGAGTATTTCGTATGAGCTTCAGTTTTACATAATTTTTAAAACCAAAATGGGAACAAAAAGAAATGATACCTCTGTCTGAGAATTGAACATATGAATCAACCTTTGAAGTTGTGGGACTTTTACAAGGACCATGCTTGATCCGTTCCTTAAGTAATTCTTCAAGTTCTTTATAATAAGCAATCTTCGCCGAACCACTTCCTCTTTCCTGATGCTTAGCTTTCTTAAATTCTTTCAACAGATTCCTCCATTTATCAGTGCACATAGTTGGCGACCTGTCGAATCCCTTCTCCCTCATTTTCGACGAAATCTGCTCCCAAAGATGTTTATTTGATTTTGAAGTATTAAAAAGACAATCCATTTCTCTTCTCAAACCAATCAGACATCGAGTTTCATCTTGAATCCAAGTTTCTGCTCGTTTCTTAGGCGCTTTCATTTCATGATCTTCTCCACTACTGTCCGCAAGAATCAACTGTTGTTGCTGTTGATGAGGCTGAGATTGTTGCTGAAGTTGTAACCCTCCATTTCCTAATACTTCAATCATCATTTCTCTACCTTCTTCCTTATAGAAATCAATTGGTGTCGGCTTATCAGACAAATACATAACTATTCTTTTTCTCCAACAAACACAGATTGAATCAAAAGAAATGCTACTTACAAACACACCAACACAACAACAACAACAGCTGGTTTAGATCAAAATTGAAGAATTAAAAAGATGCAATTTGAAAAGTAATCTGAAGAAGAACACAAAGGGGTCTGTTTTAGCTCAATTTAATAAAAGAAAACATGGGTTTTGTAGATTATAAGTTGGGAAAAAATACCCAAATTTCAGATTGAAAGAATAACTAGAAATACAAACACAGTGAAGTAGCTCTTTTAGAAGAAAAAAATGGAAAATTCAAATTGGGTATTTAAGAAAAACAGATGAAGAAGAAAACCCAAATCTTAGATTCTTGAATTGGTGTCATCGACGTGCAAGCAAGCAAGAAGAGAGAGAGAGAGAGAGAGAGAGAGAATCACTTTTGTTTCTTCTTCTCTGTTTCTCTTTTCTTTTCCTTAATCAGTAAATGTGACGTGTTTTAGCAGTAAAAGAGGGAGATAAGAAGTCAACTTTATGGAATAATTTTGACTAAGTTGACCAGAATTATTGACCATGTTAGCAAATCCCAAGAATTTTGGAACGTGTTAATCTGTCTGATGAAGCTAATACCACCTCGAGATTCACTGAATTCCACGTGGACAATATGATGAGGTTGAGTGTTGACTGGATTGGGTCAATGATACATGACCAAGAGCATAATCACAAAGGTCAATAAAAATTCCTCATTGACATATGAGAAATACAGTACAGTGGATGGAGTTTGTTTGGATATTTATGGATTGGAAGATGATTAGATGACTAAAGAACATAGTTTTAAAATATCGAATTATGTGGGATTTGAGAAATTGGATATATAAATATCAGTGAATATTCATGAATATTCAGATTCCAAATTCTTTCTAGTGTCGAAATTTCGGCATATACTGTTTTTCCAGGATTCAAAATTTCACTCCAAATCGGCATTTTAAACTAGTAGTGATAACTATAGTTCCTCCCATGCATTTCACTGAACTACTTCGGCTGCTCGGCATTCATGATTACGGGTTTTGCACCTGAAAACTTTGCAATGAATTCCGTTGTAGTTGTTAGTCCTGATCTCTGTATTGTATCCAATTTTTGTCTGCTATGTTAGCAGACACACTGAAAGCTGAACAAATGTGAATATTCAGCAGCGAGTCCAGGGACTAGGACTGCTAATGTATGTGTTTTCTTTTGAGTCTCATCGAGTGAGTGACTGGTTTCAAGAAACAAAACATATGATAGAATAATGAAATGTTGGGCTTATAAATCAGATGTTATGAACAGAGGTGCTTTATAAACTTGCCGATAATATCTTTCATTCTGTAGGTCACTTTCAGACTTGTATCAACTTAAACTTAACTCAAGTTCAATTAAATAAACTCACACTACTTCGACAATACATAAATTCCCTTTGTGTTACAAAAACATGGATGACACAGCAACTCCGGACATATTGTCCTATTGATAACAAACCCACTGTCATTTGGAGCAACCATCGTAAAGACTATCCTTTCTCTAATCCACAATCCTTCCAGTCCCATTACAAATACCCTTAACCTCGTACCACTTAGCCTCCACCTGTTCTTCCGAACCTTCAATGCTTCTTTGGCCAATAAAGAAGAACATAATGTAACAATGCTAAAGAGCAAAGATTTAGCCAACTGACAATGCAAAAACCCAGTATGCCTAATTCACAAATCACCCCTAGAATTACTCCACATCATATCCTTTCTCTTGAAGCTCGGAGATTACCTCATTCCTCATTCGTAACCATAGCTTTACAGATTCTTGTTCGAGCTTCTTTGACTGCAATTTCTTCTGAAAGTTGTCAGGATTTTCCCCAGATTCAATTAGTCCTTTGGGACCAATAGTTGTGCCAATTGTGCCTCCACTAGCAATAAACTCATCAATTGCCTCTTTATCACCTGGGTAAGGAAATTTCCGGTGTTCATACAAGTAAGTCATCTCCTTCTCTTCCTGAAATACCAAATCAAGCACATCTTTATATTTGGGGTCAACAGATTATATGAACTGTGAAATATAACCCTCATATACTTCAAGCAGAGAGTAATTCCAACCCAGACGATACTACATAAATTCAGCGATACACCTTTTTTCACACGTGCCTCTTGCACTGATAAAACAAAATCCTGTACAAACATCTATTTTGTAAGATAGCTATTAGCTAAAATATCTCTATAGTCCCTTCATGAACATGCTGCCCTCTATTAAGAGCAGTATTCCGTTGCTTATTATTGTGTCATTTTCTTTCCTATGCATACTTATCTAATATGAATATCTTGTTCAGAAGGCTCTAAGATAAGACATTCATCACATATCAATTTGCAAATCAAAGTTTTGGAGTTTTTAAATACAGATAGAAAAAGGGTATGATAAGAACGAAATAGAAAATCTCTAACCACCTTGCGTAATCTTTGCCCATTTGTATTGCTCTTGTCACTGTTTCTATAGACACATAGGCATTGCATAAAAGGTAAATGGTACATGTTGACAACCCATGGCTTCACGATTCAACATTGTGTTTCATCCATCAAATTGATTTGTCCCATAATTATGAACAATCCCAAGATAAAGCCTCACGTGTTGCTTGCTACAAACTCCAAAAGAACAAAACACACATAAGTTGCTTTTTTTTTCTTTAAGTTGGAGAGAGAGAGAGAGAGAGCAATGTGTTTTATTGTATAGGTGTGTAGTGCATGCAAGTTGAATTAGTTAAACAGTATTAACCAAGATGTATTTAAGAGAAAGGAATATACCTTGGGTTTTGGCTTAAGCGTCATCCATCCAAGCAGAGATGTCTCATTCCACCACCAAGCCACACCAAAGAGTGTATATGTACATAATAGAGCTTTTCCTATTTGCTTCCAGAAATAGTGGTCTTCCTTGCCAACCCTGATTTCCTGATTTTAAACATTAAATTAGGATTCCTCATCTTTAGAACAACATAAAGAACTAAGCAATCCTCAATAGCTGCATATATTCTAATAACCATTTACCTTTTAATGAAAAAAATATTTTTATCCCTTTTTTAGAGGACTTGCGGAGGAGAGGTTCACAAATTATGATTTGATGTAGTTTCATCTATATTGTCTATTTGTGGAATGTTGACTATTTTTTTCTCGAGCAAAATTTCCATCTATATGGTTCCAATCCCCATCCCACAACCACAAGCAAAAGACAAAAATAAAGAAGTATAGCAGAATCGATCAGTATTATCACAATCCTATCTTTAATATATTTTTTATTTGTACATCTTTAAGTAGAACAATCCTCCTCCAAAGACGCGTAGAAACTTAAATCAGAAAAAGTGACAAGGTTGCCAACTGAAAGGCACAAAGCCGTTTAAAAGGTTGACCACAAACAAACATTTTGAGGAAACTTACAATGAGAACAAAGGCTTTTCGTCATTTACATTGCCTATGCTACTTAAATCACCTATTGGAGATTGGAACAAACAATCACTTAAAAGAGACAGAAGAGCTATACACTGACATTTGGCTAGGTTTAGTCATGGTTGACATGCCAATGATCTACGAGAACAAGCACCAATTCCTACATTTTTGCAGGAATGAAAAAGGGGTTTTATATGTTGAGATGATGAGCAATGACAATTCGGATCAGTCTAGCTAAGATTGAAAAAGCTGTAAACAGTTATGTGTTCTAATTTCTAATAAAACAATTGTAAATCACATTCGAAAAGACATCAAAATTTGATACCAATAGGGAGTTTTAAACAAGTCGATATTAATTAGTCAAACTGACAACCGACAATCCCAGAAAAGACGCTTTCTACTGGAAGGTGGCAGCAATGGAGAAACTAGGTGTTGTTAAAATAAAGTTGCAGAAGTATACCAGAAAGACTGTCATCCCTCAACACGGTCCTTTAGTAAATTCTGTAGGTCAAGTATAACAAACCATTGATTATCAATTTATCATCATAGCTGCAAACTCTAGTAACAGAATTACTTCAATGGTAGATAATAAGAGTTCAGAATCCTAGTAAGTTTAATTTATCCAAGCGAACTCTTCCAGTTAAACTGGAAATATCATTCTAAGCATTTCTAAACACCATGAACTCAGAACTCCTACATCAATACATCAATACAAATGGAGGAATCCCAATCTACTATAGTTTTTACAATTGCGCAATGGTTAATAATGTGGGTCAGTGGGTAGGAATTAGAAGCTCTCTACAATGTGTTCATTAAACCCTAATGAAGGTCCCCCCTTCCCCCCCCTTTCCATCTTAAAAGCTAGTTTTTCTTGAAGAAAAATGAAATCCTACTATTGAGAATAGTATGAATGAAACAAAAGTAGTAGTGTGGCAATAAACAATTACAAGATTAATAAACAAAAGAACAGAATAACTCATATTATGAACTTACTTGAGAAAATTGTGAGCGTGTAATTGAGGATTTGCCATAAAAAAAAAACCTGCAACTAAAACAGTTACTAACTTATTACTGCTGACTGACTGACTGACTGAGGAATTTCGTCAAACAGTTATACGACGATTCAGCAGATTGTTTGAAAGAGTAAATGGATCTAAATTCCACATCATACAGGATTAGTTCATGGGCCAAATTTAGGGCTTAGAAAGCTAACAGTTTAAACCCCATTATATGAGAGAGACTGTCAACCTTGTCCAGTTCATAGGTAGTGCAATTTAAGAGCCTTCTTCTCTCCTAAATGACCACTTTTCAATAATATTCTACACTACACTACTGTAGACCTGTAGACTGTAGTATAACTGTTATCTCTATCAATAATTGATTTTCTTTTAGTAATAAGTTGCGGCAGCAGATGTTTGGATCATGAATTTATATATTATTTCACAGAATTATAAAAAGAAATTAAGCCAGCAGAGCCACTAACCTAGTAGTATAGTCTATAGGATGATAGATATTAGTAATTGATCATGAGCTTGTTAGTTAGTTTTATTTTATTTTATTATATAAAGACAACTATCTATCTGTATTTTCATGTGTAATACACTATAAGCCTACATGTAAATCATATAATAGAAGCTAAACATACCTAAGATATTTATGTTTGATGATCAAGATTTCATTGTAGAGCTTGGTGTCTCCATTGAGGCTACACTATTGTCACAGTTTTAAATAATATGGTCAATGGAGTTGTTTCATACATTTCTAATGAGTCAAAACAAACCATAATGAGATGGTTTCTAACTTTCCAACATCCCATTTGCTAGTATATGGGATTATGAACTCATATCCTTGCCCCATTATTTGTCTGTTACAAATACTACAAGAATATTTATGAAACCATGCCAGATTCTTCATCCTTAATTAGGCATGGTATGTAGATAAAAAGCCAAAAGATGGGACTGAATCAAATAACATGCTACTGTATATAGTTTTTCTCAAACATATGAGTGGTGGTCATAACTACAACTCTACAAGCTAGGTGAAGGTGATAAGATGAATTTGATCATATGCCTATTTGATAAGAGAATAGATTCTACTGGCCTACTATATATCCATGGATGAAAACTTTGAGCCAAATATATAATGGTTAGAACTTAGAAGATCGAATGGGCAAGTAAAGATGATCATTCACTCATTCAGGAACCTAAAACAAGATACCACATGACATTCAAGGAACCTAAAACAGTGTACCACAAATATAGGAAAATGTAGGGTATGGGCATTGATAGTTATTATACAATGAACCTGAATCTGACATCAATAACCAGAACTTAAGAAACGTTAAAAATTTCAGGGTCCTTAGTACTATGGGTCAACACAGTAGGAGACATTGAGCACATGGCATTCCACATGTACATGAGCAGCTCCAATTACTTCAAGAACTATTATGTCTCTACTCTCTATCCACCCTTGGAAAGATATTACATTTTAGCCTTAGTAAAATCTATGGGTTCTAATGATATATATTGTTCTTAACATTTTTTTTTTCTCCAAAACAAACTCCATCATTAAAATGATTGTTCTTCTAATGCTGTATTTTCTGTTCCTATATGTTGATTAGCTGTTTTAAGCAAATATAAAATAGAGCTATTGGTTCATACATATATCATACAGTATATATCTTAGCCATAGATATGAGAGAATCATGAAGACACTATTTGATGCTATCAATGATTGGAAATATGAACATAAGAACATATTTTCAACTATCTATAATCTATTTTTCCAGCTAAGTGACTAAATACTAAAGCCAAATTCATTCAGTATAGTCAGAAGCTATATGCTACATGAAGTGTACTATAGTGTTTAAGCTATGAGTAAAATATTGAAAGAAACCAGGGGTATTTTCATATACTAAAGCCTATAAATAATAAGGACATGCACATGACATATAATTCACATTGAGCCTTAACATTTCAATTGAAAGTTCAATAGAGCACTAACTCTGACTCTCTGAGTTATACTTAAAAATGGTGTCTAAGGTAGTGTTGGTTGATGAAATAATGAACAAGAGACAACAACCACAACAAGAGAAAAACAAGGGAAATCAGCATCAGCAGAAGCAAATAATGCAATGCAACAAGGGTAAAGCTTCTAAGTTCAAGAGAAGTTGTTTCAATGGTGAGGAGGATGGAGCTTCATCAGCCATTCTCTTACTAGCTTGTATTGCTTTAGCTCCCTGATTTAGCTATATGTTTAATGCATTCTAGTACTGTTATAGCGCAGCTTTCTTTTCTTACTACAGTTACCTAGCAAATGGCCAGCTCTATATGAAATCGCTCTCTCCATGGCGCAGCATTCTCTTTATGTATATGTAATTCTATAAGATTAGCAATCTATTGAGTTATCGATAAGTTTTAGTTTCTCCTATATTATTCAATTTCAATGTCCTTTTTTTCCATCCTGGGTTGGTCACTTCAGTCTTTAATTTCCACAGCATTTAACATTGTTGGAGATTTCTCAGCTTATTCTGTTTCCTGATTTTCAAAATCAAAATATAAGTACTGTACACTGTACATTAATGCTGACCTGAATTAGGCACCACCGCCCTACCGGGGAATGTGACCGATCAAGTTCTATCATTTTATGGGAAGATATAAGGTAGCCACTACCACCGTTGCTATCTAGGGGACAACCAAAGGGCAAAACACAAATTTGATTGTGCGTCATGTATAGGAACACAACTTTTGAACATAAGTTATAGGAATTGCTCTGCGTGTATTACGATGTACAAACAGAACAACAATGTCCATTAAGGTATTTCTTAAACATAAGAAGTGTCAACTTAGTTCAAATTCATTTTATTTCAAATAAATTTTCATTTGAGCCATTTTCACGATACTGGACTGTTAATTGAAACTGCAGAATGTAGACTGAAAGCTATAAGCTAGCCAACAGCAAGTGACATGGCCATGCATTATTTCCGCAGGCACCATGACAGAGAAGTTATAATTTGGATCTCACTTCACTTATTACACACTTAAGACTTAATAGTACTGAAAGATAGCCAAAGTTTGTCTATTCAATGAACCAATACAAAGCACCCCTCTCAACATTCATCACCCTGGCTAACATAAAAGGGAATATGATATAGTATTGTTGTGGTACCACTTTCAGTGCAAATGCATGGGAAACATGGCCCAACCGCCCAAGAGTTTATTTATGGAGATGTGCACCTTATACACTATGTGGGCACAGAAGATGAAATCCCATGATTTTCTTGGAGTATGCTAGAAGTCTAGAATCCTATACATAAATAACCTTCTGATATGATGAAACTCATCAGGCCAGGGTGCACTGCTAACTGTAAGCTCTCTTTCCTTGATGAGCTCAGCTTGGTCCTTTAACTGCTTCAACGGTAGTACCTGCAATGACCACCGGACAACGACCGGTGGATAAAGCTCCAACGATCAAGTCAGTAAGCGGCTAGGTTTAGAGAATAGGTTTTAGCAAAGAATGAACAGTTACCTTTAGCGAACCCTAACGTGATCCTTTTATAGCAATACTCACCGCCTTCCTTGAACCGTTGGATCCTCCTTTGCATCCTACGGTTCTATTATCTCCTACGTGTTTCATTCTCCATCACATACTATACAGTGAATGCTTGACAGCCAGACATCACGTGCTTTATCCGTGATCCTCTAGAATGTTCTGAGCTCCGATTGGATACTTCCTAGTTTGCTCTCCTTACTTAACTCCTGTGTCCTCAATACTCCACCTAGCATGGTTTGGTACTTACATCGCCCCTCCTTTGACCGTTATCTATATTTCTTAGATGGCGGCTCAAAGGCTTTTTCTCTGCCTAAATGTAAACTCCTTATGATGACGGAAAAACTGTCACAATTACTTAGTCTATCACCTGCTCCTCACGTGCCTTTGGTTCTGCCTTATCTCTATCTTCCCAGCTACTCATTAATTGCGCATGCTCTCGAGTCCCGAACCTCCTACGCGTGCCTCTTTTGCTCTTACCCAGACGCACTTATGATTTTAACTGCTGTCCTTTCGCTTCCCAATGCTACTGTCTCGTCATTATTTTATTTCTTCCCGCAATACCCCTGGGATTATCCTCATATAAATTTACAACCTTTAGCCTAATTCTTCCATTTGCCTTTCATCTTCTTCACTCTCCTCCTCTGTTTATCTTTCTCTTTAATCTTCATCTTCTCTACGAAATCTCGCACCGTCCGGTCCCCTGAAAGTTCGACTCTCGTCTTTATTTCTTCCTCCGTCAACTAATTCAGGTTATTCTCTTCTCTTTATTCTTGATTTTACTTTTAGCCATTATTAGATCTAGGTTTTCATTTTTCTTCTTCTCACTATATACTCTGCACTTCGATTGCCGTAAATTTTCAAATTATTTTTCTTCTCTCCTTCCCTCCTCTTAGAGTCACCCTGTATACGCCCCTAATCTTTCTTCCTTTACGATTTTGGTTAGCCTTTCTTTATGGCTTCTTATCAAAATCTGAAAAAGAAAGATTCTTCGAGGAAGACAGTTGAAGGAGGTCAAGGTGATGGCGGAGTTCACCCTTCCCCTTCCAGTTATTACCTCGATTTGTATGTGCCCAGTACCTACCCTTATAGACCCGATTTAGATCTACTCTGTGAGCTATACGACATTCCTGAAGATGTTAAAATTTTCAACTACAAACATGCCCTACGCTTTGCGCATCACGAATTTAGCCGCCAAGATGCTATTATGGTGACAGCCCACCAAATAGCTTTTGGTTGCCGGTTTCCTTTTTCTGATTTAGTTCGTGATGTACTTAATTTTTACCAAGTCGCCCCTGGACAATGTATTGGTAACTTTTGGCGTATCTTGCGGGCCCTTGACCAGTTAAACAATGAAGGAACTACCGTTTCCCTTGCTGATATACGTCAATGTTATTATCTTCGGGTTTGCGAAGAAAAATGTGGTCAACCTTATTACTATTTCGTCAAACGCCCCGGCAGGCGATCTATTATCGAAAAATTGCCGGAAAGTGACAAGGAATGGCCTGACTTTCCTATGATTGTCTTTGGTAACTTCGGGGGAAAAGGACCTGGCATTTCTAACCCTTTAAAATATTGGCGGTTTAATCTAGGAGGTTTTTTCCTCACTTTCTCTACTTTGTTCATATATTAACATTCCTAGGATGAAAATTCTTTTGATAGCGTCTGTCTAACTCTTTTATCTGTTTTCTATTTCAGAGGTTCGCGGTGACGGCAAAGCCTTAAGACCCCGCAAAGACGCCCCTTGGGAACCTTTGATAGGATCTGGAGCTGACGCTTATTCCGCCATTCGTGAGCTTACTTCCTCAAAGAAAGACGGTACCCCAATCGTTAAGGATCTTGATCTAGGGGAATACGTCTTACCCATCTGCTGCCACAAAGATTATCTCAGGGATAAAAAGGGCAGGTCTTCTGCTATTCCTCCTACTTCCCGATCAACCCAAAGGAAGGGTAAAGCTTCTGCTGCTGTCACCACTGAGTTGGAGAGAGAATCTGATGACGGTGGAGATAATATCCCTCTTCAGACGATCCTGACTAAAAAGAGAACCCGTGAACCTCCTTCTGCAGTTTCAGCGCCATCCGAGAAGAAGAAGCAAAAAAGAGTAACTGCCCGACTTCCCCCTTTCTTATCTGCTCTTCGAGTTCAAAAGATTGTCAGGAACTGTAATCGTGATCTTTCTTCTTCCTCAACTGAAAGTTCTGATTTTCAGGCGGTCCAAGGTGAACCAGAGACACTGCCGGAATCTCCCGAAGTTCACCTGGCGCGTTCAAAGCAACACGGTCCTTCCATTCCTAGAGTGAAGAGGGCCAAAATGGCAGAAGCTCCTTCTCAACAACCGGGATCCCCTTCTGATTCCTCCAGCGACTCTCTGGGAGAACCCAGACAACCAAACTTTAGTGGAATCAAGGTTTCCTTTAATCTTGACGAACTTGGGTTTGATGGCGGTCTCCTGTTTGAAGATACCGGCATGGACAATCTCGCCCAACCAGGTTCAACTTCTCATCCTTCATCTTCTCCTCTTAAGGAATTTTCCATGGCTCTCCTTGATCCAAATGAACCCCCTATTATTGGTGCGATGCCTCCACCACTTCCTGTTGATCACGAAATTTTTGATGTTGCTACACTTGTTGCACCTATTCGTGAAGCACCTAGATATACCCGCCATCGTACTCTTAATCACTCTTCATCTGGATCAGGTGACCAAGTCGCAGATGGCCAGCAATTCTCTCCCACCCTTGATGCTGAAATTAATCCGGCACCAACTGCTGACCAGACTTCTACACCTCCTGCCGGTGTTACTTCCCAAGGTCCTTTTCCGTCTTCAGAGTCTTTACCAGCCCTTGACCCTGACAAGGTTGGCTCCTCTTCTCGCGGTAAAGTACTTGCTGACTCTCCCTCCCCCAAGTCTCCAAGCCAGACTCCGGCCATTCCCTTTCCCCGTGATCCCTCAGCTTCGGCTTTTGACAATGGGGCAACTGCTTTCGCCACTATCTACAATTCTATTCTTCCTTCTGATCAAGCTAAACTTGATCAGATGAACTTTGGTGAGGACCGAGATACAGTTTTCCGTGGTCTAGCTCTCGTAAGTCTCCCCTCTTCTCTTTTTTTTTTTTTTTTTTTTTTTTTTTTTACTAACTTTTCCATTGAATTGTAGGTTAACGGTCTCGTCGTCAAGTCTTTTTCAAATGCTTCTAGGCTGGAAAAAGAAAAAGAAGATCTTGTAAAAGAGAAGCACGAAGTTACAGTGGATAAGAATCGACTAGTTCGCGAGAAATGGGCTCTTCAAGCCGAGATCGAGCAACTTAAGATTCAACTGAAAGAAACAACTGCGTCTCGTGATGCTGAAATCGAGAAGAATCGGAAAAGGCTTGAGGGTGAACACCGTGAGCGCGTTGCTGCACTTGAGGGTGAGCACCGTAATCACATTGCTGCACTTGAGGATGAGCACCGTGAGCGTATTGCTGCCCTTGATGCTGCTCATGCCACCGTGGTAGCAAGGTTGGAGGGGAAATGGGCTGACAGCTTAGTGAAAATAAATGAACTCGAAGCTTCTCATGATGTTGACTATCAGCAATATCTGGCTGATCTACGGGAGCAAAGAGAAACTCTCCTGGCTGACTACAGTTCAAAATATGAGGAGATGGAGGCGAAATTCAAAGAGGAGCTTGCCATGCAAGTGAAGGCTCAAGTGAAGGAAAATTTAACCGCCATTCTTTCTGCCAAGAAAATGCGGATAACACCTCCTAGCGCCTCCCCCCGAGATCCCTTGCCTTGAGTTGTAATTTGATTAATTTTAAATTTGACGAAAATCTTTCAACATTGTGCACTTTTATAATTGCTATCAATTATTGTTATCTTCTGGTACTGGTTTCTCATGTGTTAACATTAGGCTATACTTCTACTGATCCCGTCGTCACGGTTCAGCAAGTGCAACCCCGTTAACACATTAGCACTATTGCTCTTCTCTTTTAGAGGCATCCCACTGTATTGTCTAAATCAAACTCAATGGGGAAGAAATAATCATATAGAGACTTTAACATTTAGTTAACGGCTTGCCTTGCCAAGTCTACACTTATGTTATTTCCCACCAATCTTAGTTGGGTTTCTTCTATGCCTGACCTTTGGCTTTGTCTCAGACAACAATGCTAGATATATATAACTAGATAAGTTAATAACAACAAAATCTTATATTTTCATTGAAATTCAAACAAATCTAGGTACATACTCTTTTGCTCTAATACATCTCTGCCTTCTAGGCATAGTATTTCTTTAGATTGCTGATACTCCATGGCTTATCAAGAGGGGTACCGTCTTTGTAGGTTAAGTAGTATGCTCCATTCGCTCCCGTCTTGTCTATCACAAAAGGCCCTTCCCAGTTTGGCTCTAGTTTGGCTGGAGGCGGATTCTGTTTTCTTAACACGAGATCCCCTGGAACTAGGCTTCTTGGCTTGACTCTTTTGTTGTATGTCCTCTCTATTTGACGGTGATAGCCCTCCAATCTGAGCTTTGCGCGCTCCCGGACCTCCTCAGCTAAGACCAGCTCTCCAATCTGAGCTTTGAACACCTTCCATCCTTTGACGCTTTTCCACCCGGTATCTTGAACTTCTAGATATTCTAACTGCTCTTCCTCTTGTATTTCTGCACCCTTGATTACATCCTCCACTGGGAAATCTGCCAAGAAATCCGCCAGCACTTGTGATTTTTCCGCCTTCTTGGGCTCATACTGAATGTGATACTTACTCAATGAAACTGCCCATTTCTCCATTCTCCCAGAACGTTCGATTTTTGGCATCACTTGATTGAGAGGGAGGTTTGAAACTACTGTCAGACTATAAGCTTCGAAATAAGGTCTTAATCTTTGAGCTGCAAATAGCAAAGCGAGGGCATACTTTTCCACTCTAGAATACCTTGTCTCTGGTGAAGTCATCTTCTTGCTGAGGAAATAGACTGGGCTCTCCTTTGAGGCCTCCCTTCTGGTCAAGACCGCACTTACTGCGATGTCCGACACTGCTAGGTAAACATAGAGCGTCTCCCCCGGAAATGGCTTTGACAGAACTGGCGGTCTACTCAAGTATTCTTTCAACTTCTGGAAGGCTTCTTCACATTCATCATTCCAAGCAAAAGATAAATTCTTTCTCAAGAGCTTCAAAATTGGCTTGCATTTATCTGTGGATCTTGATATGAATCTTCCTAATGCCGTAATTCGGCCAGCCAGTACTTGCACTTCTTTCTGTGTTCTTGGTGACGCCATGTCCGTGAGTGCCCTGATCTGCTCTTGGCTAACCTCTATTCCTCTCTTGGTAACAATGTAACCAAGGAACTTTCCTGACTGAACTCCAAAAGTGCATTTTTCTGGATTAAGCTTCATATTGAATTGACGCAGTGTCCGGAAGGTTTCTCCCAGGTCCTTGAGATGATCCTCCGGCTCTTTGGACTTGACTAACATATCATCAATGTATACCTCTACCGTCTTCCTTAGTTGATCTTCGAACATCCTCTCTACCAGCCTCTGATAAGTAGCTCCTGCATTCTTTAAACCAAACGGCATTTTGGTATAACATAAAGTTTTCTTACCAGCATAGAAGGCCGTTTTCTCCTGATCTGGACCATATAGAGGAATCTGATTGTAGCCGGAATAGCCATCCATGAATGATAGTAACCCAAAGCCTGCTGTTCTGTCCACTAGCTCATCCACCCTTGGCATGACGTATCTATCTTTTGGACATGCTTTGTTTAAGTTTGTGAAGTCTATACAGATCCGAACCTTTCCGTTTTTCTTTGGAACCGCCACTATGTTAGATACCCACTCTGGATACTGAACTTCTCTTGTTATTCCAGCTAACTCCATCTTCTCGATCTCTTGTTTTATTGCCTCTGTCAGTGTCGGTTTTACTGTTCTCACTTTCTGCGCAACTGGTTTGAAACTTGGATTGACATTCAATCTGTGACATGCTACGTCTGGATCGATCCCTGTCATATCATTCATAGACCAAGCAAATACATCCATATTATCTTTTAAGAATTGTAAAAGATCAAACCTCACCTTCTTATTCAAGTTGGTTCCCATGTAGGTGATCCTCTGATCCCCTACCTCATTGAGGTTGACGGGCTCCGTTTGTTCTTCTGTCTTTAGCACTTCACGCGGGAACCCGTCACCCTCCTTCTGTCGTTGCTATGCCGGGATAGATGACGGCCCAGCATCTGCTGTGCCATGCCTCATACTTTTCACTGTTGCTATCTTCAAATTCTTGGCCATAGCCTGATTGCTCCTTATCTCATATTGTCCATCTTCAGTTGGAAAACGGATCTTCTGATAGTAACTTGACGGAATTGCCTTCATAAGATGGATCCATTCTCTTCCCAAGATTGCATTATACTCTGTTGGAGCATCTATGACCACAAATCTCGACATGACGGTTCTGGTGTGTGCTGTAACCGGTAAGACTATCTCTCCAACTGGCCGCACTGCTCCCCCATTGAACCCGTAAATGTCTCCAGGTGAATTTGCCAAGCTACCTCTCTCCAGCTTCATTTGATCCAAGCCCCTGGTGAACAGAACATCTACCTCACTTCCACAATCTACTAACACTTTCGTGACATTCCAATTTCCAATGAGTATGGAAATGACCAATGGGTCATTGTGTGGTGTGACTACTCCTTTGAGGTCTTCCTCTGAAAACCCAATCTGCTCACTCTGATGCACTGGTCTGCCATTTCGCATGACTGGAACGGCTCCGACTGTTTGTAAGTCTTCTCTTATCTGCATCACTCTTCTTATCTTCCGCCTGACCTCGTTCAAGGATTCTCTAGCTCCTTCTAAGATCATGTTAACGGTCCCTCTGACTTGAATTTCTGTTTTGTCTTCCTCCTTGTTCTTTTCCACTATGAACTCTCTCAAATGGCCCTCCTCCATCCATTTCCATATCAAGGATTTGAACTCATAACAATCTCCAGTAGGGTGGTTGTAAGTCTAATGATACTCACAGAATGGCTTTCCCCTGACTGTTCTACACCTTACCGACGGCTCCTGGAAGTACTTTCTTCCTTTTATTCTCTTCAAAATTTGATCTAGTGACATTGTGAGCTGCGGTAACGGTTTCGGTGGTGTCAACTTTCTTCGTGAAGTATCTCTATCCTCCCTCCTTTCTCTTTTGTCGTGACCTCTCGATCCATCTTTGTTCCTTCTAGAGCCGGAATCTCTTGGTGGCGAATCACTTCGTGAGCTAGCTTCTCCTTTCTTTCTTTTTTCCTCCACCGAGTTAACGGATGCCAGTACCACTTTAGGAGCTCTCCGTGAAGCTATGTCCTCTAGCCTGATGTATTTCTCCGTCTTCTGGAAAAGTTCATCCAGAGTCGCCATCCGTGACGACACAATCGAATCATATGCAGGAGACTTCTTATTTATACCTTTCTGAAATGCTACCACAGCTGTTCTTTCATCTACTCCGCCATCTGTTCTCAAAATCTCATTTTTAAAGTTAGTAACAAACTTTCTAAGAGACTCACCTGGAGCTTGTTCCAAATCAAATAGTGACGCTATATCTGCAGCCTGTCTTTTCTGATGAATATAATGCTTGACAAACATTTCACTGAGCTGAGCAAAGCTTGATACACTCCCTGGTGATAAGCTGAGATACCAGTCTGTAGCGTTATCCTTCAAGCTGCTAGGGAACAGTCGACACCACATTCCGTCATACTGGCTCCCTTCCCAAGCCGCCATTTTTTGCTTGAAATTATTCAAGTGCTGCACAGGATCAGTTGTTCCATCATACTCATTAAACTTAGGAGGTTGAAACTTACTTGGGAACCCGTGACGGTAGCACACTTCGGCTAATGGCCTCTTGCCCAATCTCTCCAGATCCTGAGTCACCTCCATGTTCTTTCCCTTGTTCTGCGCCCTCATGTCCTCTTGGACCTTGCATATCATATCGAAAAGTCTGGTGTATTGATCTGCCGCCGGGATCTCTTCTTCATTCACCCCTTCCCTTCGACTCCCTTCGCGAGCTCTTACCCCCGATTCTCCTGACCCTTCTTCTTCATTCACTCTTAGGCCCGGAATCCGACGCCTTGTTCCTCCTTCACCTTCTCCTATTAGTACCCTCTCCAATGGTCTCTGATGGTTTTCATTTCTGACTGCTTCATTCTCCCCTTCCTGAAGATTTTGACGATCCATATCTTCCATCCTTCTTATCTGCTCCCTCAGTCTCAAGTTCTCTTCTCTCAATCTGGTTGTATCTCCGTCTCCATCTTGGAGATTTTGAGGATGAACAACTTGCGGAACATCTCCAGCTGCTACACCTCCGAGATATGTCGACGATCTAGTTTGTGTTACCATTGCTCTCTACTTTCTCCTTTTAACCTTCTTCTCCAAAACCCTAGATCTGGAAGCAGCAAAGTGCCCTCCTTCTAGCGCCAAATGTAAGCTCTCTTTCCTTGATGAGCTCAGCTTGGTCCTTTAACTGCTTCAACGGTAGTACCTGCAATGACCACCGGACAACGACCGGTGGATAAAGCTCCAACGATCAAGTCAGTAAGCGGCTAGGTTTAGAGAATAGGTTTTAGCAAAGAATGAACAGTTACCTTTAGCGAACCCTAACGTGATCCTTTTATAGCAATACTCACCGCCTTCCTTGAACCGTTGGATCCTCCTTTGCATCCTACGGTTCTATTATCTCCTACGTGTTTCATTCTCCATCACATACTATACAGTGAATGCTTGACAGCCAGACATCACGTGCTTTATCCGTGATCCTCTAGAATGTTCTGAGCTCCGATTGGATACTTCCTAGTTTGCTCTCCTTACTTAACTCCTGTGTCCTCAATACTCCACCTAGCATGGTTTGGTACTTACACTAACTGTGTATGGAAATTTCAGTTTAACATTGATGAAAACCTGTATACGTAGTTAGCAGTAGGGCGTGTGGCAACGCCCGCACCTTAACCAAAACATGGCGTAGAGATCGACCGTTGCGTAAGGACAACATTCTTCATAATAACTTGTACAAATATTCATTCAAACTCTGAACATATTGAGGTGAAAAAACTGACATTTTTGCACCAACTTATGTGGGCTGGATAAATTTACTGGGCCAAAAGACCAATAATAGCCAAAATAACATCACTCTCAAGCCCAACTCGAAAAATGATGATTGGGTTTAGTTTAGTTTACAGAGTTTTCTCAGCTTTTTCACTTTCTACGTCTTCCCCAAGTCTCTCTCTTCTCTTCTTCTTTCCCTTAAACCATGGTGAAGGTGAAGTGAAGAAATGAAAGTGGAAAGATGAGATTCATGACTTCAAGAACAAATTCCCATGTCTTCTTAGTTGTTCCAAAAAACCCTACAACAACTTATAGATATCAAACAAGTTCCAATTTAACCAAACCCTTTAATACTGTTAAAATGCTTTGTAAACCAAGTAGCAACTTCAGCAATGGAAGGACTTTTTCAGGTGAAATTCCATCCTTTTTTTTTTTATAAATTAGGATGTGGGTTTTGTTTATTTTTCAGTAATATATCTTGGGGTTTCTTCATTTTGGTCTTATATAGCTATATTAGTGCTCCAACTTCTTAGCTTCAATTTTGTCCAGATAGAAATTTTTTTTGCTTGCATTTAAGAAAATTGGAGTAGCATAGATTTTGGTTTCGATATCAGTCTATTGTCCCGAGATTTTGAAGTGTAAGCATTTTGGATGAATTGCATACGAGCCTTTGGCTCAACTAAAGACAGCTCACTTGGGGAGAAGTCTTGAGTTTGAAACATGTCGAAAGCTGATTGTTTGACAAAAAGTTTCCTCATGAAATTTAGACGGTAGAGGTTCCCTTCCGCCAAGCGAAAAAATTAATGATTTGGATAAATTAGTACATGGTTTTAGGGTGTGTTTCATTTTCCGAGGAGAATCTTCACCATTAATCTCAGTTTCTAGTGGAGAATCTTAATGAAATTAAATAGGAAGCTATTCAAGTGAGTATTCACAGAGGGGGGGGCATTGAGGAATTATATGGAGATGAATGAAGCAAGTGAAAATGTAAAATTGAAGTTCCCATCGTAGGAAAATTTTAACTTAAGACTGAGAATTACCAGTTAAAACTCTTGTGTGAAATCAATGACAAATCTTCGTTTAACCAAAGTCCAATTGTTTGGAAGACTATTGCCACTTTGCATTGAGAGCATATTTTAGCAGCAAATTTGTGGTCATAAAGAAGAAATTAACAAATTTCGTCAATGCTGTGATGAGTTTTGCACTCTCGCCACCAGTATTGCATGACCCCGCAGAAATTACTATAACAATGGTATTGCAGAATATGATATGTGAGTGACTGGTGCTAACAACTTATTACAAATTAAAAATATTTTCGAGCAAATAGTGAAGATTGTAGTTCTGGGGAGTCAAGTTATTGTATAAAGATAAAAGGGAGAAAATAAACCAATATAAATCAATACACTGTTTCAGCAGAGAGAAATGTTGCATCTTCTCTGTCAGGTTGAGGTGAGTCCCTTGCTCATCTTTCCTCATCTTCCACCTGTGGTTATTCCCCCTATCATTCGAGTATTTGGTATGCTTTGATAAAGAGCATTTAGTTTCCTAGACTAAACTGTAGTGTGAACCTGTGAAGGCATTACTAATGCGTCGTGATGAGGCCTTTTTATATGTGACCATTATATAATACATCTCTCCTGCCTGATTCTCTAATTAACTATGAAGCACCAAGCAGTTTCTGACCTTGGTAAACTCCCCAGATCAGACCCAGTTGTTATCGAAAGACCAGCTATATCTGCAATGGGCTATGCTACATTTAGCAGATTCGGAGTGTTGCAGCAGAAATCAGGACAATCATCACCAAGAAAAAGTTGTAGCGGTGGCTATGGCGACATCAGAAAATACTCCACGGCTGCCTCTGTGGTGACATCTTCATTAGGCTCACTTGTTTTTCGCCCCCCATCATCATTGGTGGTGACAAGTCACCTCACCCAGTCTAATGCCCCACAAAAGTCAGAGGAATGGTTTGCTTTACGAAGAGACAAGCTGACCACGAGCACATTCAGCACTGCCTTGGGATTTTGGAAAGGAAATCGTCGTAATGAGCTCTGGCAAGAGAAGGTATATGCACCAGAGGGAGATTCGTTTTCTGCTGCCGCGAAGTCTGCCATGAATTGGGGAGTGCTCAACGAGAATGCTGCAGTAGAGCGGTACCAAAGCATCACTGGTCGAGATGTGAGCTTCTTGGGGTTCGCCGTCCATGCGGATGAGAAGTTTCAGTGGCTTGGTGCTTCACCCGATGGGCTGCTTGGGGGATGCCCAGGTGGTGGAATTTTAGAGGTTAAGTGTCCATACAACAAGGGAAAACCTGAGCTTGGCTTGCCCTGGTCAACAGTGCCTTTTTATTATATGCCTCAAGTCCAGGGTCAAATGGAAGTGTTGGATAGGGAATGGGTTGATCTGTATTGTTGGACGCCAAATGGGAGCACTGTCTTCCGTGTCTGTCGAGTGCGGGAATACTGGGAGCTGATAAATGGGATACTGCGGGAGTTTTGGTGGGACAATGTTGTCCCTGCAAGAGAACTTATGTCGCTGGGGAGGGAGGAGGATGCAAGGACTTACAAGCCAACGTCCACACACAAGCAAACAGGACTGGCGATTGTGAAGAGCATGCAGTTGGCAGGTGAGGCAAAGCTGCTCTGCAAAGAAATTGCAGGTCATGTGGAGTTTTACAGTTGATAATCCAACAAAAGGACATCTTAACTTCATATTTTTTTTCTTATTAGTTCCTTTGTTTTGGCATTTGTAAGCGGCCTTCAGGGTTCATTGTACGATTATATCTCATGAAATGAAATGGTTCCATTCTTTCAAACTCCCAAATTTAGTGATTTAGGTCATTCAATATTTTGTTTGGATCAATATGTAAGGATGCTACCTTTTCTCCAAAGCAATGCTTTTATCAAACATATTCCTACCTTTCAAAAAGAGGGAGAGAAACAGTTAAAGAGATTAGTTATTTTTGACAAAATTCAGTTAAAGATAACTATTATGACAAGTTTCCAAAGATGCTTATTCAACATTCAACAACCTCATAAACCAGATAAACCAGAAGCCAGAATATAGAAACAATACACAAAACTCTTCCTGGTATTCAGGAAATGTGAAAAAGAAATTTACATTATCATCACTTGCATAGGAAGACAAAGAAAAATGGATGGCGGATTGTCATGGGCTGATCAATGGGATTACAACACCCCTGACCCTCCACCACCGCCGAAGGATGAAGACAAGAAGGGGAAGGACTCCAAGAACAAGTCTGGGGTAAAGAAAATGAGCTTGAAATGGTTCAAGGGTCTTGGCAAGAAAACAAATAAATAGGCTTATAGGCAAATCTTGATACAACTCTTGTATTCATGTTTATTTTCTTGCCTAGCTTTGTAATGACAAGTTTTCTTATAAAATCCAAATTGTTCCCCTGCTATTTAACTACTGTAATTGGTCAGATGGGTATGATAATTGACCAGATAAGTATTGGTTTATAAATTTAAATACCAGATCTTTTGTGGTGTGTAAATATACGCATATTTTTCTTAATGCTAGATGTAAATGAATATGTATTTCTGCAACTATTATATACTGAATAGCGCCCAAGAAACGAAAATTAGCAGATAAGATGAATGAAAATTGTATTCAACTGCTTTAACCGATTAAATTGAAATATCCGGATCCAGTCCCTGGTCAGGTTGCTTCCTCCTGAAGGTGTTTCTGCCTTCCATGTAGTCCACATAGTTGCAGAGGGTATCAAGCTTTATATTTTGAGCTCCAATATTGTTCTTATTGTGCTTCTGCCAGCTGCACAAGATATCTTTAACACTAGTTTACATGATTGTATAAGACCTCTGTATTAACCTATTTCTAGATTAATGCATCAACAGGGTCAGGTCGCTATGGAGACTTGACCAAATGGGGATATTGGAGATTGGAGTGGCTGCACCTCGTTGAGATCGAGATTGCCTACGTACTCTAGCTCGGGGGAATTGAACTTAGAGATCAAGCCATCGTAGTTCTGTTTATATAGAAGATGGAAGGGCGTGGATCGTGGATCTTGCAGATTCTCCGCCATCATAATGATGATTAAATGTGTAACGCGCGAGGATCATCCTTGTGAATTAATTCTGTAACTGATGAGAATATTCTGTGCATTGAATAGGAGCACGTGTGAATAGCAGGTCGCTGGTCGTTTGTGTAGTCTGGTCGCTTTAGTCGAGCTGCTAGCGGGTTGAGATTGCGGCGACCTGACAGATTGATGACTGTGCCACGTGGCTGCTTTTGATTGGTCGGAGTATGTAGTACCCCTACATAAGCCCCCTCTTTTTAGGTCGACTATGGGAGTCGGGCTGAAAAGACTGATTACTCTTATCGATGCTGATTTGTAGTTTGCTTTTTTGTAGTTGCTGACGTGGCAGTCATGCAGCGCTGTCTGTGGTAATCATGGCGCTGTTACGGGGAAGTGGAGGAGTTTCCTCGAGCAGTTAGATGTGTGATTATGGCATCTGATGCACGTATTGCCTGATTTGCTATCTGTCTTGCACGTGGATCAATCCAACGGTGGATGCGAACCGTTTTGTGAGTGGAGAATGACTGTGCTGCATATGGATCCGTTTGTCGATCTCAGCCGTTCGTTTGTTTTGAATCGATGGCTAGAAATTCTCGAGCTACAGTATATAAATTGTAGTTACGTTGATAAGGGTTTACTCATCTTGCCTTTATTTGAATTGCTGCCGCTTTTGCGTTGTGAACTGAAGAACTTTGAGAGCTCGTGAGGTTTGTTCTCTTCTCTTTTCTCTGATTGTTTAATTTCTTTCTTTTTCATCTTCTGCTGTCTTCTGCATTGTTTGAGAGTAATGTCTGAGGGTAGTGATTCGCAAAACGATCACTTGAGTGATGGTGGTCTTGAGGAGTATGAGTCTGAGAGTACTCATTCTGACCCTCCATCTCCCGTTCCCGATGACAATGTAGATAGCCCCCAGAGTAGTGGTTCTCATGGTCCAGATTCTTCTGATGATGAGATGGTTGAAGATGACAATGGTAGAATGTGTAGGATTGTGAATATGAATTATGTACATAGGCATTTTGTTGTTAGGAGGCATTACCAATTTAGGTCGATTAAGCATTTAGAGATAAGGTTTCTTGGGGACCGCTTACTTTCTCCTGACTACCGACCTAATAATCCTTCATCTACTGTATTGACTTTGAACCAATTCCGTGCTGGGCTGAGGTTGCCGTTGTCTGAATTGGTGGTCGACTTGTTGAATGCCATTAGGCGAGCCCCCTGTTAGATGAATGGTAATTTCTGGCGGAACATGAGGGTGATTGAGGACCTCAATAAGTTGCATAGGTGGCGCATTACAGTTGAGGATGTATTGAACCACTTTTGCTTCAAACGCTCTTCGAAGGTTGAACTTTCTGGCTATAACATGCAGGTTAGGCCAGAACGTTTGCCTTTGATTTATCCAGTGAGTAGCGAGCCATGGTGGAAAGATCCCATGCTCTTCACTGGGCCTATTGTTGAAGGGGATATCCAGTTGCGTCATACGATCAGGAATGATGATCGTAAGTTAGTTGTCCGTAGTTTGATGATAGTTCGTCTTCCTGTTTTTGAACTTGATATATTTGTATTTTTTGCTGCAGCGATTCGGGACGATCATCTTAGAAAAAACGATCTGCAGTCTGCTCTGAACTGCTTTGGCAAGTTGACTGACGAGCGGAAGATCTCGTTTCTGCCTCACCTAAAGGAGCATTTCATTCCTAAAGGTGGTCCAAAAACTGTCTGGGACGAGCTCAAGAGGAGGAAAGCTTTGAAGAAAGCATACATGTCTTCTGTGCACAAAGCGAGTGGTGGGCGAACTGGTGGCAGTTCGCGAGCTGGTGAAGGTGATCGAGCGAGTGGTAGCTCGAAGCAAGTTGAAAGGGAACGTTCTGTAGGTGCTCCTCGGAGGTTGGAGAAGGAGCGACCTGTTGAGAAGGATCGACCTGTGGTGTAGGAACGATCTGTGGAGAGGGTGGTGCCTGCGGAGAAGGAGCGGGCTGCAGGTAGCTCTCGCCAGGCTGGAGTCGTGGCGAGCCCTCCAGTCTCTGGTCCACCCCCCTCATTTCCTAAGGTGGGTGCATTGGCTGGGAAGAAGAGGTCCTTCTCAGGGGACCTTAAGCTGATGGAGTTCCCAGCTATGCCAACTCCTGTGTCTTCAATGGTTGCGACGTCTCCTGGAATGTCTGTGATGTCCAGGAAGACTGTTGTTCGGCCTTCGCAGAAAGGCAAAGGTATTTTGTCTGAATTCCGCCCTGGGCCGTTCGATTATTTGGACGGGCAAGGAGAGAAGCATGTCGTGTACGAGAACGACAGTGCTATTGATGACCCTTGTGTTGCCCGGGCTGTGAATGAGGGTATCGTCCTTGATGCTGATGCCCGAATGGTGAAGTCGCAGCCTTTGTTGGTGACCTGCTCGAAGATAAACGGGGCACTTTCTTTGGTGAGTTTGATCGTAAGTCGCATTTATTTTGATTATGCTTTGGTATTTGTGCTAAATTTCGTTTGTTGGTTGTAGCTCAATGCCAGCTTCCAGGAGGTGCGTCTGGTCGCTGAGATTGGTGCTCAAGCTGAAATTGAGTTGAAGGCTCTCAATGAGAAGCTCGAGCAAGCGAGGAACATTGCCGCCGTTGCTGAGTGTAAGGTTAAGGACAGGGATGCCCAAGTCGCAGATCTGAAGGAGCAGTTGAGGGAACGTGAAGCTGCTTCTCAATCTTCTGTTGAGTACTGGCAGAAAGTTTGTCAGGAGAATGAAGCAGCTTGGAAGGCTTACTGCGAGCAACTGGTCAAAGCTATGACGGGGTCGCCCGAAGGAGAGGAGACGCGAGGTGGAGTTGAAGAGACTTCGGCACCAGCTCAGGACACCTCGATGGGCCCTAGTGACCAGGTCGCTGGAGCCCTTATTGAAGTTGATGCTTCAGGCGACCAGTCTGTGCAGCAGTGAGTTGGGCTTGGTTTTCCCTTTCTTGTATTGGGTAACCTTGGTTTTCCCCTTCTTGTATTGGGTAACCTTGGTTTTCCCTTTCTTGTATTGGGTAACCTTGTGCACAGTTTGCTTCTTGCACTCCTTGTTCTTGTAGGACGTCTTCTAGAGCTTATTGTTGAGAGCCCCCTTGAGTAGAGAACTCCTTGTCTTTTGTACTTGCCTTTAGTAATCAGTTTTTGCTTTGATGAGTTTTGTATGGATTTCTTTTGGCGAGCTAGTTTCCAGGAAGTCCTGGTAGCTCGTTCAGAAGGCAGGTAGACGAGATGAATGGCTGCAAGCAGGACGTACTGAAACAGTTCCTCTTGTATGCCTTGATTATATTTTGGTTGTGCCTGTAATTGTTAAAATCTCATGAAGTAAAAAATTAATTCAAGAATTACCTTGCATTGTTGGTTATGTCGTTTTGTCTGCTTGAATGGACTTGCAAACAATATGTGACATTTGGTCGACCTGATTGTGGGTTGAGGTCGCATTCAACATAATTGTGCTTGGGTCGTGGGAAGAGGATGACCAATGCACCAAGTTAAGTTGATAGTGATTTAACTTAACAAAATTTTAAATTATCAAAGGGACTAGAGTTTTGATAATTTGTAGGTCGAGGGATTAGACCTTTAGTAGCCATTCATGTTTGAGCAGAGATGAAGGCAAAGCTGATTTTATTGATTGAAATGCAATGTATGGATGCTTACATTTCACTGATAAAATTTCTTTAAATGAAAAGCATTCCACGGGTTCTTAACGATCTCCCCTTCTGGTGTCTGAAGACGATAAGAACCGTTGCTCTGGACTTTTGTGATAATGTAAGGACCTTCCCAGTTGGCGTTGAGTTTGCCGATAGTGTCCTTTCTTTTGTTACTGAACATTCTTCTTAGGACTAGTTCCCCTGGCTGGAAAGTTCTTGGTCGCACGCCTTTGTTATAAGCTCGCTTGAGTCTCTGTTGGTATTGTTCGAGCTTTATAGTGGCGTGGTTTCGTCGCTCTTCGAGGAGGTCGACTCCAAACGACCAGATCTGATTGTTGAGCTCTGTGTCGACCAGAAGAGACTTGGTCGTTCCAAATGTTAGTTCAGTGGGAATAACGGCCTCTACTCCGTAGCAAAGACTGAACGGTGACATCCCTGTGGACGTGCGAGGAGTTGTTCTATAAGCCCATAAGATGTTCTCTAATTGTTGTGGCCATTGATCATGCTGGTCTTCGAGCTTCTTCTTCAAATTGGTAAGAATCTGTCGATTTGCAGCTTCGACCTGGCCGTTGGCTTGCGGGTACCTAGGAGTTGACCTTGAATGCTCGATTTTCCACAGGTCGTAGAATTTTTTGATATTCTTGCCAACGAACTGAGTGCCATTGTCTGTGACTACCCGTTTAGGTAGCCCGAACCTTGTGATGATATTTTCCCACATAAATCTTTGGACATCTGCTTGTGTTACGTTGGTTAAGGCAACAGCTTCCACCCATTTAGTGAAATAGTCTACGGCTACTAGAACGAACCTCTTCTCAGACTTCTTTTCCTTGATGAGGGGGCCCATGATGTCGAGCCCCCACATGTGGAATGGCCATGGGGCAGTGATGTTGATGAGATCGTTTGGATGCTGGTGTTGCTTATCAGCAAATCGCTGGCATTCTTTGCACTTTAAGACAAATTTCTTTGCATCTTCCTTCATTCTTGGCCAAAAGTATCCCTGGGAGATTGCTATATGGGCTAAGGTACGCCCACCGGAATGGTTTCCACATTCGCCTTCATGGATTTCTTGAAATATCATCTGACCTTGCTTCGGGATCAAGCATCGTAATAACAATCCAGTTGCTGATTTCCTGAAAAGTTTGCCCTCATGGATTTTGTACATTGTGACCTTATGCAGCAATCGACTGGCTTCCTTTTTGTCGGAAGGTAGGACACCAGTTTGCAGATAAACCATGAAAGGCTCGATCCAAGTCCCCTGGATGTCTGCTGGAGTTGTTTCAAGTAGATCGGAGATTTGATGAATATCCTCTTCCTTGAGAAGATATGCGGGCTGTGAGTTGATTGCTATGGTTAGGGCCCGCGGTCTGTCTGAATCGATCTTAGATGCCAGAAATGCCAGTGAATCAGCATGTCTGTTGTCATCTCTGGGTATGTGTTCAATTGTGAAATAGTTGAGCTTGCTGATGAGCTCCTTTGCTTTGCTGGCATACCTAATGAGGTTGATCCCATTGATCTGGTAATTGCTGGTAATCTGATTGACTACTAGTTGTGAATCGCTGTACACTTTGAGACGAACTGCTTGTAAGTCGATGGCCATTTTTAGGCCCTGTATGAGTGCTTCGTATTCGGCCTCGTTGTTTGAGGTCGAGAAGTCGAGACGAGTTGCTCTTTCGAGCTGTGATCCTTCAGGAGAGATTAGCACACTACCTATTCCACTTCCATTGGAGTTGTGGGAACCATCTACATATAGCTGCCAAGTATCTGGGGGGTTGTCTTGGACTTGCCAAGTATCAGGTTCCGGTTCCCAATTGACATCCTCTGCTGGATAGTCGACCAAAAATTCTGCGACGACCTGGCCCTTGACGGCCTGTCGCGAAACGAACTCGAAAGTGTAATCACCCAGCTCGGCTGCCCATCGAGCCATACGACCTGTTTTGTTTTTCTTCTCTAGTATGTGGCGTAATGGCTGATCGGTGATTACTTTTACAGTGTGTGCTTGGAAATAAGGCTTGAATTTGCATGCAGCGTAAAGTAATGCTAATGCTAATTTCTCTAGAGGTGTGTACCTTATTTCAGCCTGCTGTAAGACTTTGCTTGTGAAGTAGATATGTCGTTCCACTTGATTGTCTTCTTTGAAAAGTACTGCGCTTATCGCAAAATCTGATGTTGCGAGGTAAACGCCAAGTACATCACCATCTACTGGTCTTGTAAGAACTGGTGGAGTAGACAGATATGCCTTGAGATCGTCGAAGGCTTTGTCGCACTCTTCCGTCCACTCATATGTAGCCCCCTTCTTCAAAATATGAAGCATTGGTCTACATTTATCTGATGCTCTGGAGATGAATCTGTTCAGAGCTGAAACCATGCCGTTGAGTTTCTGGATTTGTTTCTTTGTTTTTGGGCTTGGCATGTCGATCAGGGCTCTGATCTGGTCGGGATTTGCTTCGATGCCTCGTCTGGTGACTAGGTAGCCTAGGAATTTTCCTGATGCGACCCCGAACAGACACTTTTCTGGATTAAGACGCATTCTGTATTGTCTTAACCTTTGGAATGCCTGGTCGAGGTTGTACAAATGATCTCGTTCTTTATCGCTCTTCACTAGCATGTCATCAATGTAGACCTCCATTGTTCGACCTAGGAGGTCGTCGAACATTCTGGTGACCAGTCTTTGGTAGGTCGCCCCTGCATTCCTTAGCCCGAATGGCATGACTTTGTAACAGAAGATACCTTGCTCAGTTGTGAAAGAGGTCTTTTCTTGATCAGGCTCGTACATTGGGATCTGATTATACCCTGAGTATGCGTCCATGAATGACAGTAGCTCAAAACCGCATGTCTGATCGACTAGCCTATCGATTCGTGGCAGTGGGAAAGAATCTTTAGGACAAGCTTTATTGAGGCTTGTAAAGTCGATGCAGACCCTTGTTTTTCTATTCTTCTTTAGGACTGGAACTATGTTGGCTAGCCAGTCTGGAGTATCGACTTCTCTGATGAAGTCGACCTGCTTGAGTCTATTGATCTCTTCATTGACGGCTTCGTGAAACTTAGGAGCAAGTCTTCTTGGTTTCTGCTTCACAGGTCGATAATTGGGATTGACCCGTAGCCTATGGCATGCAATTGATGGATCTATTCCGGGCATATCGATATACGACCAAGCAAAAACATCTTTATTCATTGAAAGAAAATTTACAAAATGAGCGAACTTATCTTCTTCCATTTCTGAACCTACATAGACATACCTTGGGTCCTCATCTGACCCAATGTTAACTCGCACGCCTGGATCGGTGCTTCCGAGACTCAGCTTGGGGGAGCTCGCTTGCTCCTTCTGTAATTGCTATTTAGCAGGTTCAGCTTTTTCTTTGGATGGGCTCTTTGACTTGTTGCCCTCCTGAGCCTCTGTTGGGACTAGGCTCTTTCCTTTGACATCACCATCCTTAACTCCAGAGGTGGATGGCTTTGATGATGGGACAGCTTCAATAACACCGTGGCATTCTTGTGCGGTGTTCTGATTACCGCGGAGTTCCATTATCCCATAAGGGCCGGGATAGCGGAATACCTGATGGTAAGTCGAAGGCACACCTCTCATGGCATGGATCCACTTTCGACCCAGAATCGCATTGTACTTGCTTGCGATATTTAGGACGCTGAACTTGCTGGTTACAACGACCTTATCTTCCCTTCTGCCTACAGTGACGGGCAGAATGATCTCCCCCTTAGGGTCTTCCCTTGAACTATTGAAGCCAAGGATCGGTGTGAAGTCTGGGATGAGCACTGAATCGGGCAGCCTCATGTCCTTGAAAGTTCGGTACATGAGAATGTTGCATGATGCCCCAGGGTCAATGAATACCCTCTTGATAGTATAATCTGCTATTCTGAGTTCAACGACCAGTGCGTCGTTGTGTGGAGTAACGACCTTGTTGAGATCGTCTTCAGTGAAAGTGATGTCAGTCTCTTGGCGAGCAGGGATGTTGAAGCGAGCTGCTCGGCCACTGATAGAGTAGACATGGTGGAGATGTTCCACTCGTCTCTTTTTGTCCCGAGAGACAGGGGTGTGATGAGATTCGTCAATCATGTAGACCACATGACTGTCGGAGTCGCTGTCGCTATCAACTTTATTTGCGACCTTCTTGTTGATATGATCGCGTAGGTCGCCTGTTGGACCTAAGCGCTGGGAGAGGCTACGCCCTCTGCTGCGTGCTGGGCTTGCGGAGGCCGTTCTGGCCTTGCTTTGACCCCGCTTTGGTGAGCGAGGAGGGGTTCTGGATTCCTTCCTCATTCGCTTGCCTGTGGACTCCTCATTCCTTCCGAGGATCCAATTATTGAGTCGTTTCTCATCGGCCCAGGTCTGAAGTGCGCGCTTTAAGACGCGACAATCATCAGTCTGATGACACCGTACTTTATGGACTTTGCAGTACGGGCGACCAGATGTATCCTCCAACTGTGTGAAGGCAGGAATCTTGCACCAATGGTTGTGCTTGATCCTTTCGTAGATATAACCGGCTGGTCGCGTAAACCGGTGATATTCTCGCTGCTCGGTAGGCAGCGTCTTAGCTTTGAACCTCTTTCCATCTGATCGAGGTCGTTTGCTTGAGCCAGCCTCAATGTTGCTGACTACATGGTTCTTCTCCCTCCCAGTGAGGGCTTCTTCTAGCTTTATATAACGATCTACCTTTGCGAAGTCCTGAATGGAATGTAACTCAGACTTAAAACGTGAAAAGAAAACACTAAGTGACTCACCATCCTTCTGCTTGACTTTGAAGATGGAGTCAATGGTAACAGGGCGCTTCTTATTGTGGATGTAGAAGATGACGAATTGTTTTTCAAGCTCTGCAAACGAGCTGATGGATCCTGGCTTCAGTCGATGAAACCAGTCGAGAGCTGGTCCGGTGAGGCTGGACTGAAACAGCAAACACAAAAGATGATCCTCCTTGATCAGAGGAAGGGACTTTCGGAATCCCTTGACATGGTCGGTTGGATCTCCAACTCCTGCATACTGGTCGAACTTGGGGGCATTCAGCTTATTCGGCAAATCGTGTTCCAGGATCTCGTTGGAGAAAGGAGACTCCTGGAATTGTTGAAGGGACTGCACAGCAAGTTGCTCTGCAGTGTGGCTCTTGGATCGGTGAAGGAGAGCCTGAGATGCTTTGAACTCCGCCAGCTGTTGGCTGAGTTGCTCGAACTTTTGGTTGGAATCATCAGCAGGGATGACTCCAAGTCCGCTATTTTCCCCTTGCTGGGGGTTGGTTTGTGCGGCTTTTAGGCGCTCATTTTCTTCCTGCAGACGTGTAATCTGTGCCTGCAAATCTTGGATAGTGACTTCCTGAGTGGTCATTGGAACGAGTGATTTTGATTTTAAGGGTGGGAGGGTTTTGGGTTTTCGATTATATCGAATTCCTTGCAGTCGGCGCCAAATGTATTAACCTATTTCTAGATTAATGCATCAACAGGGTCAGGTCGCTATGGAGACTTGACCAAATGGGGATATTGGAGATTGGAGTGGCTGCACCTCATTGAGATCGAGATTGCCTACGTACTCTAGCTCGGGGGAATTGAACTTAGAGATCAAGCCATCGTAGTTCTGTTTATATAGAAGATGGAAGGGCGTGGATCGTGGATCTTGCAGATTCTCCGCCATCATAATGATGATTAAATGTGTAACGCGCGAGGATCATCCTTGTGAATTAATTCTGTAACTAATGAGAATATTTTGTGCATTGAATAGGAGCACGTGTGAATAGCAGGTCGCTGGTCGTTTGTGTAGTCTGGTCGCTTTAGTCGAGCTGCTAGCGGGTTGAGATTGCGGCGACCTGACAGATTGATGACTGTGCCACGTGGCTGCTTTTGATTGGTCGGAGTATGTAGTACCCCTACAACCTCTTCCATGTTCCAGATCGGTTTTGTGAAACGACACTGCAGAGCAAGTGTCTGGCAGATTCAGGTTTGCTGTGCCATAATCAGCACTCATGGGGATGTCCATTTCTCTTACTATCAGCTTGTTGGGAAGTTTGTTATCTTCCATGCATTAAGAGGTCGGTGATTCGCAATTGTATATTCCATCCTGTTCAAGGTTCTTTAAGAGCTATTAATACTCAGTTAGCTTATCCTTTCCTAAACATTTCCACCACCATTGGAGTAGTTCATTCCTTGTCGCTTATTCCCAACCTCTCACAGGTCGATCTCCTCACGGGAAGGTTCCAATCCCCAGCTTACATACAATTGTTACTACCTTATTTTTTTTATTTTGCTAAAGTAACTTGTTATTACTTATTCAGAATTGGGCGATTATGCTTATTTTAGCCTATGAATAATCATACTGGATTTTGTATAATATCAAAAATCAAAATTTGTTTATTAGAGTATATAATTGATTTAATCTTTTCGGCATAAATAGTGTACTGGGAACAATTGTCTATAAAGTGTAAAACCAATTTGAACTTCTATATTTGTAGTTTGTACGGTTTTAATTACCAAGAATTACCAAACTACAAGCATATCCAAAAATTTGAGATACCCCAATTCAAGATGTGGTGTTATCTTAGCCGTCCATCATAATCCATCGTAAAACTCACCTACGGCTGTAAAGCTCTTCTGTCTTGAATTGGGGGTATCTCAAAAAAAATTTCAAATGGGGTATTTCAAATTTCGACTTTCAAATGGGGGGTATGTCCAAAAATCTCTTTTTATTATTGCTGATCATTTGTTTGGGTTTTGGTTAGAGCTTCCAGCTTGTTAATATTTGTCTAATTCCCTAGCTAACAAAAACTAATACGTCGCATATTCGATTATACTAAGGTTTGGACTATTTTTTATATAGTAATATTATTTGATTACTATAAAAAAACATCATCAAGAAAAGTACACGAATTTAGAAATATAGCCAAAGTTCCCTCCAGGAGACCAGGACTAACTAACTGCAGTCCCCAATCCCCATCATCCATTATTTATTTAAAGACCACGTGTTACGCAACAATTATATATACTTAACCAATATATGAGTCTCAGTTCAAATTCCATAACTTAAGTAATAAGGTATATTGTCTACAAACATGTTATACGTGTAAACAACTCCCTTGTAGACCTCCCACTCCCAGTCAGTCCAAATGGTTGTTGTACGCAGCGGAAACTAATGCACAAATATGATGATTGAACTAATGTATGAAAGTAAAACAAAAAAAAACAAAATAAACAAGCAACCACACACAAGACACAAGATATACGTGGTTCGACAATATGCCTACGTCCACGGGGAGAAAGGATGATGCTTTTCTTATCTAGACAATTGTACAAGCCCTCACGAAGAAACCGAAGTCTTCTTCCTCACAAAGTTCTCTCAAACTCTCTAATGGCTTCTCACAATCTCTCTCTTAGAAAAGTTAAGGTTTTGTATCACTTCTATTTGGCTTTATAGTATAGTCTTACAATAGACCACGAATTTGGGCCCAAACAGGCCCATATTGCACATAAAACCCAACAATTCTCCACCTCGGCGAAGATTCAATAAATCTAAGCCGACAAACACAAGTCACAAACTCCCACATATGTCCCGAAAGACCACCTCGGCTGCACCACTTCATGGTTGCCTACGTACCATTCTTCTAAGGGATCAAGCCATCGTAGTTCACTCCAAAATATACTATCCACTCAAAGGAAGAACATGGACCAAATCTAAGCAATGATAGAACTTAGTCCCTGAAACCACTTTAGTCAACATGTCAGCCGGATTATTGCTAGTATGAATCTTCTTCAATAAAATCTCACCCTCTTCAATAATGTCTCTGACAAAGTGATGTCGCACATCTATGTGCTTTGTACGAGCATGATAAACTGAGTTCTTTGCCAGATTTATGGTACTTTGATTGTCACAATGAACCATAAGCTGCTCTTGCACAATACCCAAGTTTTTCAACATACCTCGTAACCAAATGGCTTCTTTAAAGGCTTCAGTCACAACCATATATTCTGCTTCTGTCGAAGACAAAGCAACAAGAGATTGTAATGTAGACCGCCAACTAATAGGACCACCTGCCAATGTAAAAACATATCCAGTAGTAGACCGACGTCTCTCTATTTGACCATCATAATCAGCGTCCACATAATCAACACAAAACTGATTCAAATCCCTTCCCTTCTGGAATAGTAAACCAACCTCCACACTACCTTGAATGTAGCGTAAGATCCATTTCACAGCTTCCCAATGTTTCTCACCAGGATTATGCATGTACCTACTTACAGTGCCAACTGCATGCCCAATGTCGGGCCTTGTACATACCATCGCATACATCAAGCTACCAACCGCACTTGCATATGGAGAACGTGTCATGTAAGCACGTTCCCTATCAGAATTAGGAGACATGGAAGCATTCAAATTAAAATCTTTTGAGAGAGGTATACTCACAGCTACACCAATCTCATATTGGCTAAATCTCTGTAGCACCTTCTGTAGATAGGCCTTTTGAGATAACCACAACCTTCCATTGTCTCGATCCCTCTGAATTTCCATGCCAAGTATCTTTCTCGCATTACCAAGATCTTTCATCTCAAACTCCATAAACATAGTCTTTTTCAACTTGTCTATCTCCACATTGCTTTTAGAGGCTATGAGCATGTCATCAACATATAAAAGCAAATAGATAAAAGAACCATCACATACCTTGCGAAAATAGACACAAAGATCATATGGACTTCTTGTGTACCCTTGCCCAAGCATAAACTGTGTAAACCGCTTGTACCATTGTCTTGGAGATTGCTTCAACCCATACAACGATTTCTTCAATCTACACACCAACTTGTCATTACCCGCATCTTTATACCCACTCGGCTGAGTCATATAGATCTCCTCATCTAGCTCACCATGTAGAAAAGCAGTTTTCACATCAAGTTAACTCCAAATCAAATTGTGCTACTAAGGCCAATAGGATGCGAATAGAGGAATGTTTCACAACTGGAGAAAAGATTTCATTATAATCAATTCCCTCCTTCTGAGCATAGCTTTTTGCCACCAATCTTGCTTTGAAGCGTACATTTTCACCAGGAGACCCATCTTTCTTAGTGTAAACCCATTTGCACCCGATTGCTTTCTTTCCCTTAGGCAACTCCATGAGTTCCCAAGTTTCATTCTTATGAAGAGATTTCATCTCCTCATCCATGGCCGTCTTCCACCTTTCATAATCACTACTCTGCAGTGCTTCACAAAAAGTTTCTGGAATACCCTCATCAACAACCGAAAGTGCATAAGCTACCATATCATCAGTAAGCCGTTTAGGAATACCGGCATTTCTCTTGGATAATCTAGATGCAATTCGACCCTCATCATTAGAGTCCACATGTACTGTATCATCAACCGTCTCATCATCAACCTCATTATCTGTCATGTCATCAGAATCTGTAACACTAGGAACCTCAATACTTGGAACCCTTACAGTAGACGTTTCCAAAGATACAGAACCACCTGGAACACGTGGAGATATTTCAGTCTCCACCCACTGCGAAACCTCTTTGGCCTTGCTCTCCACCTGTTGAGAGCTCTTAGGCTTCAACATAGAAACCTCATCGAATGTCACATCTCTGCTTAGAATAATTTTCTTCAATTCTGGATCCCATAGCGTATAACCTTTTACTCCACTCTGTAGACCCATAAATAAAGACTTCTTTACACGAGGATCCAACTTACTCTCTCGGACATGATAGTAAGCTGGACACCCAAACACATGAAGAAAACAATAGTCTGAAGCAGGCTTACCAGACCAAACCTCCATAGGAGTTTTGCCATCAATCGCAGTCGAAGGCAACCTGTTAATAAGGTGACAGGCATACACAATAGCCTCAGCCCAAAACACTTTGCCTAACCCAGCATTAGACAACATACACCGAACTCTCTCCAGTAAAGTTCGATTCATCCGCTCTGCCACCCCATTTTGCTGCGGTGTCTCTCTTACAGTGAAATGGCGTTCAATACCCTCATCCTGACATACTTGCAAGAATGGATCATTTTTGTACTCTCCTCCATTATCTGAGCGAAGTACCTTGATCTTTCTGCCAATTCGGGTCTCAACTAAGTTCTTCCACTTTATAAAAATTTCTAGGACTTCATCCTTGCTCTTCATGGTGTACACCCACACACGCCAAGAAAAAGCATCAACAAAAGACACAAAATAATGCTTACCTCCCCAAGATGCATTCTTGGTAGGCCCCCAGACATCCGTGTGAACATAATCAAGAGCTCCACTAGTATTATGGATAACCGTGCCAAACTTTACTTTTGTCTGCTTGCCCAGAATACAATGCTCACAGAATTCTGTTTTACAGGCGATAGCACCCTTTAACAACCCTTGCTTTATCAATCTTTGCAAGGATTTTTCACCAGTATGCACCAACCGCATATGCCACAGCCGCGTAGTCTCTCTAGCAATCTTTGATGTAGCCTCAGACACGGCCACATCCCCAGTAACTGTGCTACCTTGAAGGAAGTACAAGTTCCTTTGTCGAACACCCTTGAGTACAACTATTGCACCAGCCACAACCTTTAGAACGCCATGTTCAAGTACCACCTTGTAACCATTGGATTCTAAAGTACCAACTGAGATAAGATTCTTCTTCATGTCAGGAACATACCTAACATTCTTCAGCTTCCTTATAATTCCATCAAACATCTTCAGACGAATGGTACCTATACCCATTATGTGACAAGGTTGATCATTCCCATCACCACTACACCACTCTCCTGCTTCTTAAAATCAGAAAACCATTCCCTTATAGGACATATATGATAAGAAGCAGCACAATCTAAGATCCATTCATTACCACTAGTGTAACAAACCATTGATGAAACGGATAAAGAATAATCAGAATCTACATCATCATCTTTAGTATCACATGCAACATTTACCTCAGAGTCTTTCTTCTTGTCCTTTGCCTTGGCTTTAGGACAATCTTTCTTCCAATGCCCTTTCTCATGACAAAAGGAGCATTCATCCTTTGCTAGAAATCGACCTCTCGACTTTGACCGAGATTTCCCTCTACCACATTGGCCTTTCCTGTCACTAGACCTTCCTCTTGTTACCAAGACCTCAGGTGTAAAGCCCTTGGACTCTTCCTTGTCCTTTTTCATACACGCATGAGTTAACAATGCTGCAGAAATCTCACCATACACCAATTTTTCTTTCCCATATGTGAGTGTGATAGCCAAGTGTTCATATTCGTCAGGTAACGAATTTAAGAGACACACTGCCTTGCTTTCATCACTCACATCTGCTCCTAGATTTGCCAAGTCTGCAATTAGCTTGGTAAAATCATTAAGATGCTCCGCCATGGAAATGCCTCTTCTCATATCTATTCGATAAAACTTTCGAAGTAGATAGTTTTTATTGTGGATAGTCTTTGTCATGTACTTCTCCTCCAATTTTTGCCACATCTCCTTTGCAGAAACATCATTCATCACAAGATATTTAACGTCTTGTGCCAAACACGATCTTATGATTCCACAAGCTCGTTTGTTCATCTTTTTCCAATCCTTCTCTTCCACATCTTCTGGCTTATCCTCCAGAACATCTTCTAGGTCTTGTTGACATAGAGCATCCATTACCTCACACCTCCACATACCAAAGTTATTGGTGCCAGTAAACTTCTCTACATCAATTTTTGCTTGATGGTAAACCACTGACTTGGTTTCCCCCTTCGAACTCTTCGAACTCCCTTCTTTTGACATCTTTCCACCAACTTTCAAGCACTAAACAATCACCAAACGAATCTGAAATTCACACCGGAATTTCAACAAACACCTTCTAGACGCTCAAGTTCTAACCTAAGCTCTGATGTCACTTGTTGTGCGCAGCGGAAACTAATGCACAATTATGATGATTGAACTAATGTATGAAAGTAAAACAAAAAAAAACAAAATAAACAAGCAACCACACACAAGACACAAGATATACGTGGTTCGGCAATATACCTACATCCACGGGGAGAAAGGATGATGTTTTTCTTATCTAGACAATTGTACAAGCCCTCACGAAGAAACCGAAGTCTTCTTCCTCACAAAGTTCTCTCAAACTCTCTAATGGTTTCTCACAATCTCTCTCTTAGAAAAGTTAAGGTTTTGTATCACTTCTATTTGGCTTTATAGTATAGCCTTACAATAGACCACGAATTTGGGCCCAAACAGGCCCATATTGCACATAAAACCCAACAATGGCCTACTGGAAAAAACACAGGCGCACGGCAACATCAAGCTTATCTCTGTTCTCTGTTAGTTTGATCTGATGACAGTCACCATCAATTCAGCCAATTTACTTCTAATTCATGATCCCGACTCTTACCAAAATACAGTAGAAAAAATGGTTTTGAATTCTCATTTCAATTCTTCCAAAATGACACGACCAAAACAAACCGATAGTCACATATCATCAAAAGCCTGAGTCTGAATTGTAGTTTTCATCATTATCATCGTTGCTAAAGAAATAGCAACCACCATCATTCATCATCAGTATCACCATCAATTTACCCATAAATCAACACCGAACCCTCTGACTTGAAAAGCTTAATATGATAAGCCAATTTTAATATCATAACATTGTCACCATCAAAACCTCTACAATAGCTAACATCAAGTAACTCCAATTTGCTACAAACCTGATAATATATAAATTAGATGACGATGAGGTAGAAGTGTAGAACACATTTTCTTAGTACTAAATGCTTAATAGGGTAACTATTTTAGATGCAATATCATCAGAAATATAGCCCCGAGCAGTAAGTGACTGAAAGTTCTGGCAATGAATATAGATTTGATTGAGGATTTCCCGGTCAAGGTCGCGAGAGACTCCAGATGCTTTAACTTGCTTATCATTGTCAGTAAACATTCGTTAACTTGTATCCCCACCTCGTAAATATATGGCAGAATTAGGGTTTTTAACCCTGGTCACCTTTCTAAAACATACTCCAGTGCACTCATCACAGAGAAAAGATTCTCCCCCAGGTAGGCGAAACCACCATAGTACTTCGAAAACACAACCTCATCAGTTGCCATCCCACAGTACTGCGATCTTTATAAATGCAGTTGAAGGTGGAAGCTTAGAATACTTGGGTTCAAAGAGAGCCAATAATCTATCTGGAAGTGTTAATGTTGCCCACATTCTCCTTTCTTCCACATGCATGAATTTAAAGTGCAGAACTTTGTAAATAAGAGGATCAAGTGAAGCTTTGTACCATGACTTGCAAGCAAATGGTATATCTCTAGTATCAAAATTTCAAGTCCCACTCTTTCAAAAATCTTAACGAGGCAATCTTGCTTCAGATCTTCCCAGTTCCTAACCTCGATCAACTAACAAATTTCCACTCCAACTTTCAATCATTCTCCCTTCTATAATAATTCTTTCTAAACCCTAAACCCTACCAACTCGAAGAATAGAAAGAGCAGCAGAGGATTTGTTGAGAGAAAACACTAGAGAAATTGAGCTAACATCTCAACCACTTAATGTCTTCAACTAATTTTCACCCCAGTTTGGCATATATTTTGGGCCATGAAAAACCTTAAATTCCAGGTCTATTTGACCTGACTGATCAATGTAGTTGTGGTGTCTAATTAGAGAGAGTGAGTAGTGTGTAACTGTGTATGTTAAGAGAGTTTGTGACATGTCTGATTAAGTTTTCTATGACACAGGACAGCTGCTCACGAAACTCCCCCACAGTTCGGGACTTGTTAACCAACTGGCCAAAGCACCAAGGACGACAGTCTTTCAGCAGTAAGCTAGGTTTGGTGTTTGCTACCTCCTATATATCGTTTGGGTGGTGTGGTTATCCATCAATGATATAATTTTCTGGAACAAGCAACTGAATCTAGCGAGAGTGTGCAACCACATCAAAAGAATCATCTGGTTCTGGTTGTAGAATTGATCAATTGATTGTTGATTGGAGTAAATCATCAACATCAATTGATTTTTTTTTTGACAGTCTGATGGGGATCATATATTCTCCACTATGTGGATGTATGCAGCTTGGAGGCTATGGACATGCTTTGGATGATTGTTGCTGCTGATCATGGGGTTCTTTATGAAATTGATTGTATCTTTTCTTTACCTAAGGGGTATTTGTTTTGCCCATATCAAGAAAATTAACATGGAAAAATTTATCCAAAAAAAAAAAATTGATTCAAAAAATTTTAATTTAATTTATAGGAAAATGCATTAGGCCACAAATTTAACTCTCTTTTTTTTAATAACATAAATAATGTACTACTTACACTTTCGTGTTTGGGTAACTCTCTATTACACTTTTTTTAGAAAACGCAGCAAGCTATTTTATGTCCGTAGATTGAATACAAATTACAGAATACCTTTCATACCAGATTACAAACTTTTTTTGATAAATGGAAAATGCAACAAACTATTTTATGTCTGTAGATTCAATATCAAAGTACAGAATACATTTGATACCAGATTATAGACTTTTTTTGATAAGTGGAAAACGCAGCCAACTATTTTATGTCTGTAGATTCAATATCAAATACATAATACCTTTGATCCCAGATTACAATAAACACAAAACATATCCAAAACTTTGGCTTCCTCTAGTATTTCATATGTAAATAAATGTTGGACTGAAGAGTGTGTAAGAATGGTTGTAGACTTGTAGTCCTTACTGTTTTCCCACTTTTATACTTGAAAGGAATGAAGTTTACAATTCAAACACATTTAGTGCGAAGGCATTATTTTTGTGTGGCACTTTTGGCTATTGTTCTTGACCTCTTCATGACCCATCATATACTTTTGCTCTGGATCAAATCTTTTGCTGTGTAACCTGAACTTTATTCAATATATTGGATTATTTTTTTCAAAAAATGACATATCATACTTTTATTATTGGCTGGTAATTTGTTTGAGTTTTCGTTAGAGCTTCCAGCTTGTAAATATTTGTCTCTAATCCCTAGCTAACAAAAACTCATACGTCGCATATTATACTAAGATTTGGACCATTTTTTATACTGTAAAAATTATTTGATTACTATAAAAAAAAAAAACATCATCAAGAATACAAGTATATGAATTTAGAAATGTAGCCGAAGTTCCCTCTAGCCCAATACCCATCATCCCTCTTCACCAAGAAAAAATCCCCATCATCCCTATTATTTGTTTCAACTAATATCACACATTACGCAACAATTGTACTTGGCCAATATATGAGACTCAATTCACATTCCTCAACTTGGAATAAGGTATAGTCTAAAACACATGTTATACGTTGTATACCTTCACCAAGAAAAAAAAATGTTGTATACAAAGTCCCTTGTAGACTTCCCAGTCAGTCCAAATGGCCTACTGGAAAAAATACAGCAACATCAAGCTTATCTCTGTTCTCTACTTGTTCTCTGTTAATTTGATCTGATGCATGACAGTCGCCATCAGTTTGATCGACCATTCTATATATGGTTCGTTCATCTTCATGATCAGTTTGCGACCTTCCAAAAGGGGTGTGCCCAATATTACAAATGGTACTATATTAAAGATGGTTTAATTTGTAGTACTATAATGATTCCTCAAGGGTTCAAACATCAAACAGATAGTTTCTCAGAACTCTCTTGGGAATCAATCTAACTGAATATATAGTACTCACCTGGCTAGCATGTCAACAAGCACTTGCTTATCAGTGTATGTATCATTGATATCTATTTGGTTACTATCCTTCCAAACTCCAAAGTATACCTCGAAATTACGTTGGATATAGTGAAGGAAGGCTCGCAGGCAAGAAAAAAAAAAGGGTCTAGGAGAACTTATTCCTTCACATCACCAACCTGCTTAATTCAACTTTTCAGAATTCTACCGTTTAAATTATATCTTTGGCTGGTCCTAAGCATAGTTTGCCAAAATTAATATATTTTACTAAATGTATTGGATAATACATTTTAAAAAAATCCTTGAAACTAGACCCATCTGATATACGGAGTATAAAAATTAATAATTTCTCGATAAATTTGTTATCTTCCCTGCATTACAAGGTCTTATTATGTATTTATGTGGTTCACACATTCACACCTGTATCAAGGTGCTTAAAATTAAAGCTCTTAGCACTGAGCTTATCTTTACTAAACATTCCTCCACCATCTGACTAGTTCCTTCTTTGTCGCTTATTCCTAATCTCTCGTGTTCCAACTTTCAAGTATGTTTGGACACACTGACAAACAGTCACACAGCACACTATATCTATATCACTATATGAAGAGGTGGGCTCAGAAACTTAACCTTAGCTTGTTTAATTTGTTTGAAAGCATAGCAAGAGTGGAGTGGTAGTGTGTGATGCCAACATCTAATTTTGCTTCCTCTACATATATTCTTGTTATTACTATTACACTTTTTTTTTCTAGTAATCTATTACACTGTTGTTGATTACTTTATGTCTCAGACTCTCAGCAAGGGAGATTGAATACAAAATAGAAATACAAGTACAGAAATAACAGAGGAAACCAACGGCCATTACATTGTACATTTAATCAAACACAAAACATGTCCAAACTTGGTTTCCTCTAGTATTTCATATGTAAATAAATGTTGGATAGTGATACAAAAAAAATTGAAGCATGTGTGTAAGAATGGTTGTGGTCGTTACTGCTTGCTTGCCTTCTTTTATACTTAAAAAGGAATGAATAGTTTGAAGTTTAAACACAATTAGTGTGTGGGCATGATCTTTATGTCGTACTTTTGGCTATTGTTCTTGACCTCTACATGACCTATCATATTTTATCATTCCTGAAATGCTGATCATTTGTTTGGGTTTTGGTTAATTAGAGCTTCTAGCTTGTTAATATTTGTCTAATCACTAGCTAACAAAAACTCATACGTCGCGCACGATTATACTAAGGTTTGGACTATTTATATATATATATATATATATATATATATATATAGTAAATATGATCATACAAGTATGAATTTTAAAATGTAGCCATTAAAAATGTAGCCAAAGTTCCCTCCAGGACTAACTGCACTCCCCAATCCCCATAATCCTCATTAATATTGTTTATATACCACGCATTACGCAACAATTATACTTAACCAATATATGAGAATCAATTCAAATTCCACAACTTGAATAAGGTATAGTCTACAGCACATGTTATACAAGTCCATTGTACGTAGACCTCCCGGTCCAAATGGCTTACTGGGAAAAAAAACATGCAGCAACATCAAGCTTAATTATCTCATGATCTGTTCTCTGTTAGTTTGATCTGATGACACATGACAGTCACCATCATTTCAGCCATTCTCTATATGGTTTTTCTTCATCTCTTTGCAACCTTTGAAAAAGGGTTGTCCAATATTAATTACAAATGGCACTATATTAAGGATAATGTATACTCTATAATGACTGATCATCAAGGAGACAAACAAACAAATAGTTTCTCAAAACTCTCCTGGTAATCAATCTTATTGAATAATACTCACCTGGCTAGCATGTCAACAAGCACTTGCGTATGTATCAATATCATTGATATCTATTTGCTTATGTTGTACTGTTATAGAGTGAAGGAAGACTTGTGGGAAAGAAGAGAAAAAAAAATGTTTAGAATTAGGAGTACTTGTTCATTTCACATTACCATCCTAGCTTATTCAACATTTTGAAAATTCTACAAGGATTTCTCTCTTCTTTCTGCCACTAACCTAAACCTATCCAACCTCTTTGAGTCTTGACCAACCCATCCACTCCAAATTGCCATATTACATTTTAATAAACCAAGTCATCATCAACTAATATACCTTTTTCTCCTATACAAAAATCTTGGAGCTGAGACACAATTAATTGTTGGCATACACATTATATAGTTTTGTCTTAGGGTTAGATACTTATGATTAAAACCATACTAATCAAAACATCAACAAAAAAGAATAGTAAATTGTATTTAATCTTTATATCCACATCAGATTTAAATACAGTATAGTTTTTTATTTGATATTGACTCTTAACACCTACGACTACATTTTGACACGCCAAACAATCAATCTATATGATGTATTTTTTAGATCTTTATGTTTATATAAGAAAATGAAATATGTAACCTTTACCAATATGATAAAACCTGTTAAAGAATTTTATTTTTTTTTTTTTTTTTTTTAATGGGTAAGCAGGGTTGTGGCCTTGTGGGGACCCTTACCCCATTAAATTACGTGTGAAAACTTATATCAACAATCAGTTGTTGACGTATTTCGAACCCACGACCTCTCCACTTTGTGAGAGAGGTGCTACCATTGAGCCACAGGCTCATTCGCAAACCTGTTAAAGATGATAAAAAGAAGAAATCCTTAATGTAATCTTAATACTATACTCAAGGTGTAAATCAAACTGACATCATAATATTGAAGATTTGAATCAATATGTCTCAAAAATTACACCAAAAGCATCTAAGAAATCAGTTGTTCAGAGCATTCCCAATGCAAGGTGGATTTTGGAGGTGGGGTGGATAAATCCACCTTGTAGCCTAAAAGAATGTCCCAAGGGGAGGTGGATTTTGGGGGTGGGCTGCCCACAGGTGGATTTGAGGGTGGATGAATCCACCTTCGAATCCACCTGTGGGTGGTAGAACCGGACGGCATGTTACATGCCGTCTGTTTTTTTTTTTAAGTTTACGTAGTGTTTTAAAAATTTTGGACTCTCGGACGGCATGTCACATGCCGTCCGGTTTTTCTAAAAATCCACTTTCTCTCTACAAGAGTCCACCTTCCCTTGGGAACTCTCCACCTTGTAGAGTTTCACCTTGAATCAACAAGGTGGATTTTGCTTAGGTGGACCTACGTGGCGCCTACGTGGAGGTGGATCCACCCTGCATTGGGAATGCTCTCATATAAGTCATTAGTTTGTGCTTGGAATGGATGCTGGTGGACCTATTTTGGGCTTCAAACTTGTCGTCTTAATGTCGTCGACCGATTGTCCACCCAGTTTGGCATACATTTTGGGCTATGAAAAGCCTTAACTTCAAGGCCTGTTTGACTTGTCTCTCATCAATATTAGTTGTGGTGTCTAATTAGAGAGAGTAGTGTGTAATTGTGTGTGTGTGTGTCATGTAAGGGGTGTGGCATTTGGAATTTGAAGAGATTTTGTGCACGGAACTTAACAACTAAAACAACAACAAAAAATAAACTGATAAGATCTGCTTATCAATGTCTTAAATGATGATCACTATTATTAATTTATTATTAGTTAAAATAGTACTCAGTAGAAAAGGAATAATCCCATTATTTTCTCTTTCTTTCTCTCTTGGAACTTGGTTATTTGGACGCGTATCTTGTTCTCACCACAAGTCTTTCTCTTCCAGTCTTCCTGCTAATTTTAGTTAGGATTCCAAACAGTTTTTATTAAATTTACCCTAATTTAGGATTACACCTCCTTAACTTTCTACTCTTTGAAATACCACCTTGGCAATATTCATATTTTGATAATAAAGATAAATAAACAAAATAAAAAATAAAAAAATTTATTTATTGGATTTTTAGTTTCACCTACTACATTTATTTGTGGATATATTAAACATAAAAAAAAATATTAAAATACCAACAAATTGATATTGACATATTTGAATTTTACCAACGTGATTTACGTTGCAAATCAAATGTTATTTTGTTAATTTCTTTGCAACAATACGTACGTAAACATCATATAACAAATATATTTTGTTCAAACGTGCCAATCTATTTAATTTACTCCAGAAAAAAAAATCATTCTGATTATTAGTACAAATTGTGTTACAAATTTTTTTCGAAAGGGTTTGTAACGCAGTTTGTAGCCATGTCACATGTCTATCTTTGTGTAATTCTTTATTTTATAAATAAAAATTTTATTTTTATTTTTAAAAATATAATATAAATTTTTATTTTTAATTTTTATAAAGGAAAATTGAATAAAAAATTGGTTACTAAAAAATATAAAAACAAAAATACCAAAATACCGGTAAGAATCCATTTAAAACTCAAAAATCCTTTTTGTTTTTGTTTATTTGAAATTTAAGTATTTATTTTAATATTCTCTCTCCTAATATTCTCTCTCTTCTTGCGCGCAGCACTCTCTTTCTCTCCCCAAATCTCTCCACCCTTCTTGTTCTTCTTCTTCTTCTTTTTTCTTCTTCTCTGTTCTATTCAATAGAGAAAGAAAAAGAGAGAGAGAAAGAAAGAAACCAACCAACCAACACAAAGAGATTTAGTATTTTTCGATCACATTGGATCGAAAATTTACAATCTTTATTATTCGTTTATTCTTTTTTATGTCTTACGTTTGATTAAAAAGAAAAAAAAAAAAAAAACAACAACAAAAGACAAGAAGATCGATCGGCGTTATTCAAGAAGCTAGATTTTTTTTTTATTATTCAGCTTTAATAACGAAAAGGTATGTTAATCTCTTAATTACACTATTGTTTTAATTTGATGAATTTATTTATATTAATAAAGGGTATTGAATTTTGATTGAAATTATTGTTTTTGTTTTTTTTAATTTGAAAACTAGGGTTTTGAGATTGAATTAGGGTTGTTTATGAGTCGATTTGAATTGGGTATTTGTTTAAATTTGTGGGTTTTCTTGTTTGACAAGTTATATTAAGTTTTAGAAGGTATGGTTGTTTCTTTGATTGCATTATGTTGGAATTGAGTTTCTAGGGTTTGTGGGGAGGGTTTTTTTGAATTTGATTGTTTGATATTAATAGGTTGTGATAATTTTGTTTAAATAGTTTGTATTGTTTATTAACAGGGATTATTATTACCAGCTTTTGATTGGTAGTGTTTAGATGGGATGAGTTTGGAAACCAGCGGCGATTTTAATTTGTGGTATGTAGAGTGCAGACCTTGGATACGTAATGTGTGGAATGTGATTGGAGTCAAGATATTAAGGATGTTTATTCGCTAATACATTGAGATTTTGGTGTGACGATTTTGTTTCAGAGTTAGCTTTGGTGTGCATAAGATGACATTGAATTATTCACATCGGACATTCTTTCCTGTCAATCCATCCGAGGAAAATTTGGTCTCCTCGGTTCGGGACAGGTATGTGATTGAAGGAAAGCCAGAGAAGATTGGGGGTGGATATGGTAAGCATCAGTCGTTTGACTGGGAGTTTGGAAACAAGTTTGATTGTGGAAAAGATGGAGCTGATAAAGGTGGCTCCTTTGAGTCAGTCACCAATGATATTATTGACCTTCTGCCGTCTGATCCCTTTGGCATGGGAATAAGTGCTACCTTTCTTGCTGGTTGTTGGGTTGACGATTTTGATACAGATAGATTGAATATTATGTGGAATAGAACTTTGACATTTCAAACTGAGCCAGGTGACATGGAGATTTATGAGAAATCAAAGCCATTGTGTGAATCCGATAGCAAATCGGGTGTTAGTAGGAATAGTGGACAACGACAAGATGGGTGTGCAATAATTTGCAATGCAGATAACTTCCTGAGTTTCAACAAGGAAGACGGGCATTTGAGTAGTCAAATTATCAAAGAATCTGGGAAGGGTATTGGTATTTTCCGTGCTGTTGATGAAGGAGTTCCAAATGATGCTTTGCTGTTTGCTCTTGGTTACCTCGGTGTGCGGGATCTTCTTTCTGCTGAAAAGGTCTGCAGAAGTTTTCGTTCAGCGATTCAAAGTGATGTTCTTCTGTGGAAAAATATTTACATAAATCAGCCATTGAATGCAAGGATTACCGATGATGCTCTCTTGAGTTTAACTAACAGAGCTCAAGGCAATTTGCTATGTTTGAGTCTGGTGGGATGTTCAAGGATCACTGATAATGGTCTGAAACATGTGCTTGATTCTAATCCAAGACTCACAAAGGTACGCAAGAATATTATTAAAGTCTGAATATATTTACTTATAGATGCGGTTTAAATATATTTAATTATAGAAGTGGTTTGAAGCTCCTTGGTTTGATGTTTGAGTCTGCAGCCTTTTCTGGAATTTAACTGGCTATCTTTATAAACCTTGATCTTGATTCCTGGGAACCTGGAAAGAAAAATTAACTTGATATTATTATTTAGTTAGATTATTCTCAATAACTTGTTTCCAAACCTACCCCCAAACACTTACTACAAATGAACAACTTCAACAAGAACAAAATGTTTAACCAATTCCTGAAAGTGGGAAAAGGGGTTGAATTAGTCGGAAGGCATTTGAATGGGACAACTTAAAAGATTAGTGAACGAATGAATGATTGTGATGCTTTTTAACTATTTTTTTTCTAAATTTTGGCCATTACTTTATTCGCTTTTTTTCATGTTTATGTTGTGGGAGTGGGAGATGAAGAGTATATATGCCTGGACAATGCATAATGGTGGGGATATGGTGTCACCTTTTAAATCCAGCTTTATGATAAAAGATTGTGATGGTAGTGGTATTGTTATTTCTATTTATGAATATTATTCAGGCTACTTAGTACTTGGTTGTACTTTTGAAGTCTTGATAATTGATGGTAGCACAAAACAGATATGGGTTTGTTTATTGATGAATACCTACATTTTAATTTGATGCTATAATCATTACTGTATGAGATTCAAGTTATCAACATATTTTTGTCTGGTTTCTGGATTGAGCTGGCAAATTGCCCATATGCACTTTTGAACCTTTGGAAATTTTTTGAGTTTTAATGATTGATTATTGTTTGCTTAATTGTTTATTATTGTATATTAACATACATTTCTGTACTTTCAACATGGTAGCCTAACAACTATATCTCTCTCCCTCTCTCTATGCAGCTGAATGTGGCAGGATGTATAGGACTAAGTGTTGATGGCTTAGTTAATAACTTAAAGGATTTCAAATCCTCTGGGACATCAGGGATAAATCACCTAAGAATTGGCGGTCGTTATGGTGTTACAAGCAAACACTATGAAGAGCTAAAGTCTTTGATTGGTGCTGACAAGTGCATGCAGCCCAAAGCTTACAAACCACGTTTTTATCACTATGGGCACTCTTCTCCCTCTTGTGACGATGACCGTGCCCTTGATATTGAGATATGCCCTAGATGCGAGAACTTAAGGCTTGTGTACGATTGCTCAGCAGAGGGCTGCCAAAAGAAAAAACCTGGTACGGAGATATGCAGAGCATGCATCATCTGCATCCCGAGGTGTGTGCAGTGTGGACGATGTGTTAATGACAGTGAATATGAAGAGACATTCTGCCTGGATGTGCTTTGTTCGGACTGCTGGAAGCAGCTTCTTTCCTGCCAAGAGAAACAGGAAGAGAAGGGTGCATATTCAGAGCACACTATTTTCCACCATGAGACCACATACCGTATTCAGCTATGGGGGTAGAGAATTTTTCGGTTTTGATTATTGGATGAAGAAGTTTACCTCTGAAAAAAAAAACGAAAAAAAAAAACAGAAGAAAAATATGTGAGGAAGTTTGCTCCTAGCTAATATTATGGCTGAGTCAGCAGGTCCAAGGTGTTGAGGGTTGTTTTTGAAACACGGTATGTTGACCACCTTGGACTCATGGTCGCTAAGATATTTGCTTTGTCAAAAAGAAAAGGAAAAAAGAAAAAAAGAAAAAAAAAATTAAAATTAAAAAAAAAATGAAAAGAAAAGAAAAAGGTTTGGAGGATGACGAAACAAAGGGAGAAGTGATAAGAAAGAAGTTAAGCTGTATGAAAAAAGAAAAGAAAAATAAGGATAAGAAGGAAGATGAATGGTTATTATTGCGGTGGACTGGTTTATGGTATTCATCGTGGGAACAAGAAAGCTTGGAAGGTGCACTTCACACAAATTTGAAGGTGCACTTTGAACAGGCTTGCGTGATATGGTTTTCTATTGGACACATCTTGTGTACTCGTCCTTAACTTTTTTATACTATGGGTTGAAGCACACATCAAGTGGTAAGCCTTGTATGGTACATGAGAAGGCTTGGAAAGGTTTGAATCTTCTTGTAGGGTGGATCTTTTGGCTCAATATTCTCAATCACAGGCCTTGTGTAGTACATGAGAAGTCTGGGAAGGGTTTTGAATCTTGCTGTAGGGCAGATCTTTTAGCTCAATGTTCTCAGGCACGGGCCTTATTTGGTACATGAGAAGGCTGGGAAGGGTTTTGAAATTTACTGTAGGGCAGATGTTTTGGCTCAATGCTCTTAATTGCAGGTTGTCAGCCTTGTATTGAAGGAATGCTGCTGAACATGGAGGGATCGATAAGGGGGCCTTGTTGGACATGCGAAACTGATAAATAAATAAGTGTGGTAGCTCCAGGAATCTGACCATCATTTCTGATTCATTGCACGACAGATAGTGGTGTTGTAAATGAAATTGGTAAATGTGGCTATGATGCAGATTGTACAGTACTTTTTTACGCACAATATGCACGGCTAATTTTTTTAGTATTATTTCATAATGTCAGTGCATAGGGCCTGAACCCCTTTCCATATGTTTTTGTCTTGGATTGATAGTGGTGTAGCCCAGCATCCTCCTATCTGTAATTGACATTTGAAAATAAATGGTTCCTTTGTTTGGTATGCATATTTGTGCTTTATATCCTCTAATATGTAATTGACATTTGAAAATAAATGGTTCCTTTGTTTGGTATGCATTTTTGTGCTTTATATCCTTATATACTCGTATGTCAGCTACTGCAGTCTTTTCCAGGTAGAGTGTATGTTGCCAATTTTGTTGTACCAGGGCAACTCCACTTAGGGCTGTCAATGGACTGGCATATTAGGATAATTATCTTTTATCAGATCGGGCATTTGGTAACTTCAAAAGTCATGTCAACAGAGGATATCAGCTATATTGCACGATGATTTTCCTCTTTTTTGTTGGCGTATATTGGGTTTTTTGAATCTTGCTGCTTAGCATGTGTTCGTAGATTATAGGACTAGAAGCAAGCCTGCTGTTTCAGGATATCCTCTAGGGGTTTACCACAATGGTGAATGTTCATTTGGGGTGTCAAATGTTTTCTCTTATTCAATGATTGAGAAGAAATAAGTGATATCAACTCTGAGACATCAGAGATTTGAAGTTGTTGGCTTAGGCGTTTAGCAACATAAATGTAGAATATGGCTCTAATTCTTGGGTGCGACATATCAATAAAATTGCATAAGTTCTGTTGTTTTTTTATCAACCATTTGATGTATGGAGCAGTGACAGTAGAATATATAGGGCAGAATTTTTGTTTTAACTTTTTCATGCACTTTAAAATTGAAAAACACTTCAAAGCTTTAACCAGAAAGTTAATAAAACGGCCAAGCTGATCTTGCAAGCACCTCAGCCCTCAGGTAAGGTTCTAACCAAGCACCAAGATAAAGAAGTGGCCAAAAGGTAGGGCTCAGTCACAAGTATGGGAAACCGACACTCTGTGGTAACTTCTCAAGCCAGCATTTGGGTGGTGTGGAAGTGGAACCACATTTAAATTACACAGAAAGTCCCATTGGTTTCGAGCATCTCGAAAATCTAGTGTCTTGCGCTTCAGTACACATTGGACTTATTTCACTTGGAGATGATATATACAACTTAATGTGCCATTTCAAATTTCAGTATGCAAGCCTTCACAAATGAGCTGTTTGAATTAGTCTATTAGATACCTGCCTTGGGGTGGTTTTGTATGTTGTAGAAACTGCAAATCATACTGGTATGTGATACCAGGACATATATATATATTTCGACAAATTTACTTAATTAGATAAAAAAGATGCCGACAAAACAGTAAATGAAAGAAACCTCAAAATAGGCACAATTCTGCAATGCCCCCAGTCCCAGATTTAGTACTCATTTCACAGGGAAAGGAACAAATATGACAGATTCAATACAAAATTGCTAAAGCTTTATTCAACGAGAAACCAACACCGATAATTAGATGATGTTTCATTCTTGACATTGATAGTCTTGTTGGACTACAGTAAGTTGTTTCTAACCTTAAAAGGTTGTCTACGTTTATATATTACAAATAGCTGAAGGGTGATTAAATTGAAGGTGGTATACAAAATCTTTGTTGCTAACATCTTAAAACCAGGATAAACATACTTAACAAAGAAACCACAAAGTAGAACCCCATACATTTGCTTCTTCCTATATGCATCTAGGCATTAGCATTTCTTTAAATATACACCAATGATGTATTTTATCGATCACCATCCTCCATTCATTACCATCACCAGAACGGCAGCACCTGCAGATTGTATATACCCATTACCGAGCTCTCTCTTACTCGGAACTCCCAATAACCGACTCTGCACTTGTTTCATCTCTCTTACTCGGAACTCCAATAACGGACACTGAACTTATTTCATCCGACTTCAATCGAGTTACATCAAAATCAAACTTATTTTCATTGAGCTCACCAGAGCTCAAGCTTATTTCCAACGGCTTGGCCCGCCCGAGATGCAGTACAAGTCATACTTCAACTTGGCCCAACTCGATTACTCATCAGCTCGTGTGGCGCTTACATGGTAATGCAGGTTAATGCCAACAATTACAAGATCAAGATCTAATATTCTCTATTATTATTTGTCCGTTATTTTTCGTTATAACATCAATGTGATTTATATCACATGTGCTCAATTGTAATTCCCTATCTATATAAAGGGACATATTTCATGTAAAAGGGGAGAGCTCTCTAGCTCCTCACAAGCTCTCTAGCTCCTCTCATCTCATATCAATAAAATACATTTATCTCTCCCGTGGATGTAGGCACCATTGCCGAACCATGTAAAATCATGTGTCTACTTACTTCTATTTTGTTATTTGATAACTCGTTTATTTTATGTAAATTTTATGTATTTACACAGATCATGAAGTTAGTGACATAATACAAAAGTAATTTGATAAAAGAAGAGTAGAAGAACTGGATGGGGTGCAAATATATAATTGTGACAATGCACTAGTTCTTAAAGAAATAAGCGTGATTAAATATGTAAGAGTAGAAGAATCCAAAGTAATTTTTCCTCGCTTATGCACAAGGAACATCCGTCTTTGTGACCCTTCAGAGACTTCGCCCAGATGCCAAATCTGTAATATATACCACACCTACTATCAGTTTACAACGTAGAATAGTGTTTAGGTAGAAAGGCTAGTAACATCATTTCAATTCAGAATCGAGGTGAACATTAAAATATAAAACACACATAATGAAACAGACTTGCCAACAGGAAATCTTTCGCATAGTAAAAAGAAATTTGCACTTCAACCTTTCAATGCCCACAAAAAAGAAAACAATTTATTTCTTCCTGCCACCCCGCTCTCTTAGAACAAGAGTGAGGGTTTCTCCAGCTCCGATATTGTAATATGCGAGTGACACATTATCCTTAAGAAAACCAGCTTGTCCACTCAGCTTCTGTTTGTTGGCAGGAAGCTGAACCTCTCCAGCAATCTTTTCTTTTACACTGCTGATAGTCTCAGATAAGGACTGTATTGGAATCTCCAGAAGCTGCCCTTTCAAGTTCCCTTCATTAACATTGGGAACAGATATGGTAATACAAACAGGACCCTGAGATATAAAAAACAGATCAGTTCAAAAGATGATAAAAGAATATCCAAAATATGTTGAGCAAGCGAACAATATAAATCTGATAAAAGAAGATTATATATGTGAAAAAAAAAATACCTGGTTTTGAGCCAAGAACTGATCCTCTGGTATGAGGGAAGAATCATCAACCCTCTGCCGCTTAGGCTTCGGTTCATCTGGCAGTGAAGGAGGAGCTTCCTCGGGTGGTGGTGGAAGCATTCCTTGAGGCAAGGGAGGTGGTGGAATCATGTTCATCGAGGGTTCTGGAATGGGGTAAGGGGTGAAGGACCGAGGACCACTAGGAGAAGTGAACTGGGATCCAGGTGGGGGTTGTACAGGAATATTGGGAAGATTCGTAGAAATAGATTGTGGAAGCGGCAGTGGTGGTGGTCTCATCATAAACGTTTGCTGGCCACAGGTCATTAATATGGGTGGAGGTGGTGGCCTAACTGACGCGTTAATGGTCATCATAGGAAGGCTAGGTTGAAGATGGCCAGGGTGTCTCCCAGTCGGAGCAGTATACTGCAGACCATTTGGGAGAAACATGTGGGGCATATTCGGGGAAAGGCCAGGTGGTGGGGGGAGAGGGCGGACAGAAGGCATACCATGCCTTGGAGGAGGGGCAGAAGCCCCAGGAAAACCCCTTGACTCGTTATTAGCAGCGTCAGTTTGATCCTCCCTAAAAATATTCTGAGACATTGCTTGGTTTGCAGTTCTGCCAATGCTTTCTGTATGGCCATCCCATATAACCTGCTTTGGTTGCTCCTCTTTCTTCTTCTCAATCTCTGCCTTGACAGCATTGGAAACCTCTTCCTCTGTTGTTCCAAAGATGTCAGGACGAGTTCGTGCAAGCCCCACAATATTCGTAGAGATTTCGTCATCCTGGGCAAGGGTTGTTTCCCGAATCTTAGCCATCATCCTTTCTTTTTGCTCTTTGTACTTAGGGTCAATCAGAGAAATCCTCATGTGCTCTGCCATTTCATTGATAGGAATGAGCTCCCTGGTAATTGGAGAAACCACAAAATTCCTTGGGTCTCTTTCTGCAGGAACCCTTTCTTCTGGTCTCTTCCAGTTCTTCACAATTCTCATTGATGCTTCTGGCTCCTCCGTGGCTGTGGTTATTCTCTCATTTGTCTTCTCCTCATCATTCTCTTCAAAAATGGAAGCCTTCATGCCCTCCTGAACAAGCTGCACCTCTTCTTCATCCATTTCCATATCTGCTTCGTTACCAGTCTCAATAACTTCCAGCAGATCCTCTTCCATAGCAGATGTTTTGCCCCTCCTTATAACCTCTTCCAAGGTCATCGGTGAAGGCAATTCCTCATCCTCATCGTCTGCAAACTCAATTTGCTCCACCACAACAAAATCTTGCCAATCAATCATGGCCATCTGCATGCGCTCGTACTCAACCTCATCTTCAGCTTTCTGTCTCGCCTGTTCTTGTGATTGCTCCCATTCAAGACGGTTCAAGCAATGTTCGTAAACAGTAGTGATATCAGCCACACTTCTCCTCAACTTATCACTAAGTCCCTTAGGAGGCATCAAAACTCTTGAGTACACGTCAACTAGAGAAGTAAAGAACTTAGACATACTATGAGTTGGTTTTAAAAATTGGAACTGAGGGTTGGTAACCTCTCTGGTAGTCAACTCCTTCCAAAATTTACTCCCATTTTGTGCTACAAATTGGGCAGTGAGCTTTATAATATCCAACTCCTCGCTAGTAATACCGTCTAGAAGCCGCACAGTATAATGTTCAGACTCTGGCGGTTCAAGCACCTTACAAACAGACCTAAACTGGGCAGACAGGTCAGACTTTGTTACAGTAGCAGTAACAGCAGCAGAGCCCTCTAAATCACCAGCCTGTGGAATAGGTGTTGGCTGAACCTGAGTACGAAACTCAGAAAGTCGGTGTTGGTAATATGCATTATATGGGTCGGAAATATTTAAGAAATTAAACTTAGCATTTCCGGCATTATTGGCAATAATTTTTCTCTCAAAATTTAGACCATTGTTAGCAACAAATTGTGCAGTCTTGTCAGCAATGTTTCTGATATCTAAAGGAGGGTATATTATACCGATAGTTTTGGTATGGGTAGGAATAGACGCAACACGCAAACCAGTAGGATTAGAATACACATTTAGCTGAATGTTATCGGAAACTTGGGACGAAGCAGAGAGTGAAAGTGAACCAAGGTGGTTTCTATCTAAAGAAGGAGCTGGAAGAGGCAAGATTGACAATGTGGTTAACATATCTGATTGCTAGCAACACCACCTCGCCCCTCAAAACCCTTCAAAAAAAAGAAGACTGCACTTTAAAAACGGTTGCTTCGTTTAAAATTGTGGTTTCGTATATCTTCTTCTTCTTATATAGAGAGAGGGAGGAGAGAGTCGGTGCCCAGTATACAAATTCCAAACGAAATAGAAATCCCACAATTCCCGCCCCACTCAGGTTTCTTTAGTAGTAATTAGTAAATTTATCCTTTGCCGTAAATAATATGGAGTACGGACAAAGGGTTTTACTGTTACTATTTAGTATTAACCAACAAACTTCTTCAACACCCCCACCTCCAACTGGATCCCAATCCCATGACCTATGGTGACTGGTGAGGAAGCCAACATCAGGCCAATGGTTGGGTTGAGGTGCTCATTTACGAGAGAGAGTGAGAGACCATTGGATTGGAGATGCTCTACTCTATACATGAGCAGAACTAGTAAATATATAGTAACAGAAGCATCAACCTTCAGTCTGGACAAATTTTGATAACTCACTTATTTGGAATTTGTTATGGTTCAGTTCAACTCACATTGCAAATTCTATGAATGAAGCTGACTGCCAAGGTTGATCAAGATTATGGTATCCTCAAGCAATATCGATCATGTAATATGACATCTAATAACTCTAGTCTCATAGTGTGTGCGGCCTGCTAAGATATCATATCAGGACCTGAACTGCTTAAACTCGTGGTTATCTGCTAATAATAACCACCTACAGTCTACAAACTAATTTCCTTTCCCCCAGAGTGTATGTTTCTGAACTAACAGAATGTCAATCCCTGCAAATATGAAATATGGATATGCAAGTAACTTCTAAGACAATATAAATGCTCTCTACTGACATTTGCAGATTACGATTAATAAATAACACTGCCTTCGATGAGAAAAGTACTCTTTTAAGAAATTGTCATAAACCTGAGATCTTCCAAATTCCAACTGTGCACTACACATTCAAAAGTTTAAAGCAACAGTAATGCAGACAAAATAAGTCCTATACACTTTGTCAATTCTTGCTAAAAGCTTTAAACTCAATAACAGTCGGTCATTGTAAGCATCATTGTCTTCAAATTGCATTCCACTCAAAATACTGTTGTAGTGGTAGTAGTATGTATTCTTCTAATTTTAAGACATGTTGAATTCTCCCAAAAGCTTGCTTACCTGCTACGAGACAGTTAAAATTAAGGCTTATTAGATTCAACCAAAACCGGCCCAGGGTGGATTAAGCAAAACCGATACTTGTCAATTTATAATAAGTATAATAAGAGTCAGATAATAAAGGCCCACCTTTGTAACAGGTCGGATCACCTTTTAAACCATTTTGGCATAGCGGGTTTCTTCTCAGTAGATTTCGGCTCTTGAACATTAACAGGGGGATTGACTGTTGCAGGTTCTGCGGCAGATTGCGAAGGCTCGGGCTGCTCTGACATAATCTCTAAACCATTCAAAGACTGAATTTCATCTAGAAGAAATGGGCCTGAATTTGCAGCAGCCAACTCATCTCCTGCACATTACAAAACCTATGTATTAGCCCATGTGAAAAAAGCATAACCAGGTACAGATTAAAAATAAACCAAAATCTAGAATTCTCCTAGTATAAGAAAGAAAATCCAGTTTCCTTCCAACTAGTCAGATTCTAAATGTTTTGACTAATAAAAAGAATTAAGAGATCACTTAGGATTGAACTTATTATAGTCCAATGGAAAACAAAAGGTAGGAATGCACCCGATTCATCTTGGCTAGAAGAAACCCAATTTCATTTGATGAAAATAATTATTTACCTTGAGGTAGATCATACGAGAAGTACACAATTGCACCAGGAATAAAGCCCGCAGAGTAGAAATCCTGAGACATATCTTTAATTTGCTTCTTTGGAGGTGTTGTATCTGAAATAAGACCAAATTATCAACATCTATCAATTGATGGGGATGTTTGAATGCGTGACGTGAATACTTGATGGAAATGTGTAAGAATCTGACTATATTAAACATAAGAACACGAGTGACAACAAAAAAGCCCCATATATGTGTCTCCCTATTAAGAAAGGATAATAACCCCAAGATACTGTTGCAGATTACAAAATACATATGAGCGTAAAAGAAGTCAATCACTCACAGAACATGTCGTTAGATCATACTTACATATATAGAATGGTAGGTCTGGTCGAGCAATTGCTTTCATAAGTAGATCAATTAGACTCTGAAATGTCTCTGACGAAAGAAACTTCCCTTCTAGTGTGTAATTATCAGGAAAGCGAACCCTAATTGTTGCCTGCATAAATGAGGAAACATAACAAATACAATCAGATTAAATAAAACAAAAAATACAGAACAAGATATAAAAAAAGGAGAATGAATTTAGTTTTCATCAAAAGAGAAGATATGCAATATAAATTGATACGACATTTTTTGGATAGAAGCTAGGCTTTTCAAGTTGTTAAATTGAAAATTCATGGCATTTAATCAAAAAATCCTACATACACACGGATAACTCATAAAATCTGACGACTGAAAATCAAAATAAATATTTGTAATTCTTGATCTCCGGGCAGTGAGCACTCTAAAAAACTCTTTCATAAAGACATAAACAAAAAATGTCCCAACATACCTTAGTAATTCTTGATCTCCGGGCAGCCTGTTCCGCTTCTCGAATTTTCCGAGTCTTCAAGAGTTTATCTGTTCAAACATACATGTTAATCAATACAAATAATGAGAAAAATTTATCTCCAAGAAAGAAAAATGAATGTAAAACAAAATTTATCAGTTATTTAACTTCTATATATGATAGACTGAGTGATTAGGTGATTACAGAGCTCCAACTAATAGAGGTAGAAAGGTCAGGACCAGTATATTTTTTCTATAAACAACAAAATCGACAATCACTATTACCCTCCTTCTTTATACTCAACACTCGAAAATAGTCCTCGGGAGTTAATTCATAGAAATCATCTGGTTCTTCTGTCAAAACAATAAGAGAAGCACATTAAATGATGAACAAATTGGAAGCAGTTGTGAAACCATGTGACTATACAATAATAAATATTCTTAATTCTGAGACAAAATATAAGTTGAAATTGGTTTGCACCATTGGTCACTTTCTCAGATACTTGGGAAGGCGACGATGTCATAAACACACGGATTTCTCTTCCAAGCTTTTCAGATATAGCAGCAAGCCTGGCCTGAGAACACCAAATAAAATAGGGTCATGTTTATTTCAGAGTTAATTTACCTTGTAAAGAAATGAAGGTGTAAAGCCAAACAAAATTGTGTTAATTTAACTTCGAGCATACTATCAAAAGATAAACGATTCAAAACTATTTGGGAAAAAGAGGAAATTTGTTATTGGTAGGGAAGTATGAAGATTGATGATACATACATAATGACCTAATGAGACTTGTCTAGAGTCTGGGGTGATTAATTTAAAAATTGGCAGGACAACAAGGCATTCACAAAACAATTAAAATGCATACTTTATTGTGACTTCAAATGTATGTATAATCCTTACTTATCGGCTTAGGAGATACTACAGATCCATATTAACATCGGAAACAGTCTCCAATGGAAACATATAAGAAGATAAGATTAAGGTAACGAAGCATCTCTGAAAAGTTTTCCATTTGTCTCCACACGATCCCAATTGCCAAAAAGCAAAAGTTTCAGATAGAAAGTGATGTTGGAGACACCAATACCAATTAGGAAAACCCTTTTCATACATTTTGATTATTCTGATGGATCCAGATTAAATAGTCTTCATATTACTTATTTCAAGTTTAAAAGTGCCTTTCGTAGGCCTCTAGGTACTATTACCCTGATGTTCTTCCGGATACTATGTGACCCAAAAAGTCTTGCCTTTTATTAATAACTATAAGCCTGAGACCTCTATGTAGGACGAGTGTTAGGACGAGATTATAAGCTTTCTATCAACTCCTTAGACTACAAAACCAATCACAAATCTCTCTTTTCCGTAAGAAAATACTGAGACACCTGTGCTGATTCAGTCCTGAAACACTTAACATAAACAACTCAAAATGGATCTAAAGTCTATGAAGTCTGACGCTGATCCCAAGTCTCAACTCACCAACAAATCTACTTATCAAAATAATGTCATCATTAATGATCAAGAAGAAAGGGTTTTAAGGGTAAAGTAAATGATTCAAGTAACACTACAGCTATCAAAGTTCAACCAAAACCCTAACTTAAACCCTAACAACTTCCAAACTTTCTTTAAAGAAAGCAACCCCCATTTGTAATTTATAAGTTCATTTCAATAAAAATGAATCAGAAATCACATAAAATCCATGTTCAACACATTACAAAGCAAAGAAAACCCCATTAACTTAATCATCAATCAAAATCAAAACTTTTCTTGTTTTAGAAATGAATCAAGCAAAATAACACAATGGGGTGTTCATAAATCATGTTAATAACCTAATAATCTAAAGAAAAAAAAACTCAATAAGAAAGAAATGAAGAAAGAGGGTAGATGAGAAAGAAGATTATTATTATTTACCTTAGCTGCTTCAGCTTCTATAGGATCAGAACTCATGAATCTTCTTCTCTTGACAAAACTACTACAACTTGTTGTTGATGATGAAGAAGAAGAAACTTCAAATCTCATCAGCGAAAGAGAAAAAGCAAATCAAACAAACAAGACCTTCACTTATTAATAACCAGAGTCCAGAGACCAGAGTCTTTTTTTTTTTTTTCTTTACTTTCCTTTCGTTTCTTCTCTCTCTTCTGTCTTCTGGTTCTTTTTCCAGAAACCAGACCTTTTTGGAGTAATTTTTATCGTGACGTGGAATCTAAATGGGCTCACCCAGTTGGGCTCGTTTCAGACTTGTAAGCCCATTTAAATAGCCCAACCCCAACAACACTACCTTCTGCAAAATTGTTACTCCAAGTCTGTAAATTGTAGTTTCAATTTCAATCTGTTTATCATTATTTGTCCAGAAGATCAAATAATGATCATACCCACATTGTCATTGGAAGTTAGTACAGGACAGGTTGGAGTGCAACTTTTGAACTTTGGCTCTGTTAAAACTTAAAAGAGTGTAGCATTTACCACAAAAAAAAAGGGTGGCATGTCTGTTTACCAAAAAAACTTTTCAACTTTGAAATTACTACTGTCATTGACTTAAGGGTTCTCTACTATGGATCAAGTAGGGAAACTGAACACAATAATGCTAGGACGCTAGGTTATTGTTTACAGATCAGCAAGGAAGGTAATGTGCATCAAAGAGATTACCAGACATAATCATGGGAAATATGATGGGTAGCCATGACAGCTGAAATATTTTGCCACAACCGTTTTTCAGTTCAGTAAAATTCAGTTAAACCATAACAATAAGATAATTAAAACATCAGACTTGCGACTAATATCTTGAAAAAATTTCCCTCACTATATAAATATCCAGAACAAAATTAAAAGAAAATTAAGTCTCACTAAAAGCATTTAAACCAAAATTTTGGTTTATTATCAAGTTATTTTCTTGACTTCTTGCGAGATGACTTGGATGAAACCTTGGGCTGCTCTGGTTTAGAGGTTGATGGTTGGTTTGGTTTGGAATTTGTGACATTTGAGGAAGTACTGGTAGCACTAACCTCCTGTTTTTCTTTGGACACTGCACCTTGAGAGCCTCTCACCTGAGCTGCTCTTTTATCCTTCCTCTTTGGCCTGTAAGAGGACCTTTCTCTCTTAGGTAGCCATCGCTCAGGATCTGGTGCCGGTCCTGGGTTTGCAGGGTCAAATCCTTTCGGGTACCTTGGTTTTCTCTTTCTCTTCTTCTTTGTTTTTGTTTTTGCTTTACCCTCCTCAATTACTTCTACATTCCGCACACCGCCCTCAGCACCCGCTGTTTTCTCCAACTTGTCCAATTCTATTCCTTTCAACCCTGGCAGTGGCTTCAGCTGCTTCTCATAAGCCTCTGCCTTGTCAACATCCACACGTGCAGCAGTTGTCACCAGACCAACTAAAGCCTCAACACTTCCATGACTCTTAACCAAATCCTCATATAACTTTGCTGCTTCTTCTTCTCGACCGTGCTTAAGCTTGAATGATGCAGCCTCGTTCATGATAACATCCAGCTTGTTCTCTTCAGACATGGCATTTGACCACCAACGAATTGCCTCATCAAAAACATAAGAGGCACCATCAATGTCCCCAACACGCTCTTTCAGAGCGACAAGTGTTGCAACAGTGGCTGGCATGTGTTGTATTTCAGGTATTCTTAGAAGTGAATCTGCAGCAATCTGAGGATGGCCAGCAGTAGCAGCAATGGTTGCCCTTGCCATAAGGAGCACCTTGGATTTCTCAGGTAACTTATCAGCAAATTGTCCAAGGATCTCTTCGGCTCTCCCTGCCTTGTTCTCCCTTACTAATACTGCAGCCTGGAGCAATATGGGCATCACGCTACCTGGGAACATGTTTAGTAGAGCAGCTACAAGTTCACGAGCCTGTAAAAATATTCACAACCCAAGAGACGATGAAAGAATGAAAAGCGATAATCAAGAGAACAAATTGTACACAATGATGCACGTCAAAGACGACTTCCAGCATTTTGGAATAAGTAATTATAATAACATCTGCGCGACAAATTCATATTCGAAGAATATGAAAACTGAAGAATATAGAAGAGTAGACTATAACAAGAAGTCAAAGCTTTCCCTATATATACTGTTACCATGGTGATATTATGTTTATGGAAAAAGAAAAATCAAGTTGTCATGTTCATGTTAAAAGCTAAGACCCAATCACATTTGAGTAATTCATCTAATATGTAAAATACTGAACCAAGTTTAACTTTGACAAATGGATATCTTGACTGATTCTAAATCCATATTGGTCATATTCAATCTTTGCCAGGCTATTGTCTCCTGCTCCCAAAATCACAGAGCAATCACATGTGGCCCAAACTCTTGTTCCCAACTATTAATGGGGTGAAAAAAGCAAAATTTACAATTTCTTCCATAGAACAGTAATATGAGAAATATATAAAAAAGACCTCGATCTTTACAACTAAAAAGAGCAAAGTTTGGGATCATTGTATAAAATAACAAAGTGGCAGAAGCAAGAATTGCAAAATAGAAGAAACTCACCTGATCTATCTTATTTGCATGGAGAAGTAGGAGCACTCGGTTGGAGCATATAGCTTCCTTTTGTTTTGAGGAAAGCTTCATATCCAGCCCACGAGAAAATTGGAAGCCTTGTGATTCGTCAGCTTTTTCTATTAATTTATCAATTTTTCTCAGGCCATCAGAAGCATCCTTTGGACCCCTCAGTGCAATAAGATTGTTAATAGCCACAGCAAGGGATAGATCATCATCCATATTTTTGTTTATAACGTCTAAGTAGGTTTCCATGGCTTCTTGAGGATGTCCCAATAGCTGAAGAAATCATACAATTAACATTGTTGGTTATTGAACAAAAAAATATCTTGATAACTAAAGAGACGAAACTATCCTAACACCTGTTGAACATATGCCAGCTGGACAGTTATTGGAGCAAGTTCGATCTCTATCTCATCATCAGCCCAGTTTTCCTCCATTAATGTTTCCTGGCCAATTCTGAAAAACAGGTCTTTCAGTAGTGAGTTGACCTTCATTTTATAGGAAACAATGACTTTTTTTGGTATATCTTAACAAAACATAGGATGATAATGATACCACTGTATATGACAATTCACAAACAGAAGATGAAGAACCAGAAACAAAGAATACGTATTTGGATGGATATATCATCAAAATGATCACGGATGTGATTGATAGTTTTTCTTTTGAAATCCGTATCACTAATAAACGTAGCACAAGAGATTCTCAAACTATCCCTGGAAATCGAGAAGCAATTTTTTTTCTCCCACTTCTTGTAACCCAGAACAAACTCCTCTATCATAGGATGGAATTGATACAAAATGACAAATTAGCTTTAAGACAATATCTTTCATACAAACAAAAAAATCATAACAACTCAAACAAACATACTATAGGCACTTTTTTTAAGTATGCACGTGTTTTCTTTTGAAATCCGTATCACTAATAAACGTAACACAAGTAAGAGATTCTCAAACTATCACTGGAAATCGAGAAGCAATTTTTTTTCTCCCACTTCTTGTAACCCAGAACAAAACTCCTCTATCATAGGATGGAATCGATACAAAATGACAAATTAGCTTTAAGACAATATCTTTCATACAAACAAAAAAATCATAACAACTCAAACAAAAATACTATAGGCACTTTTTTTAAGTATGCACGTGTTTCCTGCTAACGACCCCCCCCCCCCCCCCCCCCTCAGGCCCCGACACACACAACACACATTTGATCTTGTAAAAGAAAATGAAATTCATGCTCCAACCAAGCAAGGCGGTAACATATTATTAACCATATTGCCCTAAGAATTAGGGATTTCATAATATTTCCCTAATCCTAATACCCTATAAAATGGAGATTTCAAACCATAATGCAAATTTCCCCAGTGATGCAAATAAAGAACGGTAAATAACGGAAAACGTTATTTTTCCACTATATTTTGCATTACCCCACTAGGATTTGTCGGGGAACATATATGAATTGTTGCCCAACTCAGGGAGAGAGGGAAGGGAGAGGAGAGGGGATGGGAGGTTTCTTCTTTTAGACATACAAGTACAACTAATGACATAAAGATTACATATTCATAATAAACCTGCAGATGAGATGATTATGAGGTTTAAGTCATTGATGTCCCTAGAAAATGAGTAACACACATGCTGTGCTTGAACGTGTTAAACTTGAATTGCTCTACTTGAAGGACCAAATGTCTAATTGAGATCTATACCTCACACTAAAGAAGGGGATGATAGCAGAATCTACATTAATTGCTATCATAAACTTCTAAAAAAAATAATGGGAAGTAAGTTCATAATCCTAGACCCTGCCATACTTTCAGAGGGTTTGTTTGTAACATGTTAAACAACGTTGCACCAAACATCGGTGACAAAGTGAGAATATACGTAGAACAGGAACTAATTTTTCGATTAACTTGGTTAATAAAAATGCCCTTAGTTTTCTTCCAGGGGTTTGATATTTGCTAGAATTGGTACTCCATTCTAACCAGATGTTTAATATGGCACAAATGATATATATGCCTATAATATAAAAAATTTGAGTATTAATGCCAAAGTCAAATATAAAGGAAGTCTTGCCAGGGTGGGTGCTAGATCTTGAAGGGCCAAAAACATAAGTATTTTGTGGAAGAGAATACTACAGAGTTTCGTGGCAATGGTATGCATGCTGATGGTTAATTAGTCGGAGAATGGAGGCATATGGTTTGTGGGATAATTTGCACAATGTTTCTCCAGTTGGGGTCTTTTTGGGCACAAGGAGTGGAGCAAAATGTTGAAGGCACACATAATGGGATTTTTTTCTCGCTTCTTTTCTTTCTTTCTTTCTTTCCTTCATTGTTTTTCTTTATGTGGTTGGGTGGCAGGGGGGGGGATGCTTTTAGGCAGTAAGCCACTAGTAAGATAAAATCACAACAACAGAAATACACACACATTGTCATTGATATCTGCAACATGACTAAGAAAATAAATATGGGCTCATCACTGTTATTGGTGTTACCTTCGAGCCGTAAGTAAGTATTGTTCTGCATCCGTATAATTTGTCTTCTCAATGAAAGAACAAGCAGTGTTATATGCCAGCTCAAAGCTGCTCGTTGGTTTGACGTTAAGTACATCCATCATTCCCTGAACTTCAGAAGCTCTTCCCGCAGTAACCAAACCAGCAACAACATTGATTTCTAAGGACTCAATCTTGAACTTTTGAAGCTTCTGATACACATCCATACAAGCCTCCATTCTTCCCATACGATAAAGAATCTGAGACTCTAATAGCATAGTAGCAGATGTTTCCTCCTTCCCTTCTAATGACTCCAAAGCTTCATCTAAGTTGTTTTTTCGGTACAAGCAGTACGCCTACTTGAATGAAAAGTGTAGGAAAGGTCAAATACCTAATAAAAACATTAAACTGCTATCTGTGGGTTGATTACAAGTAAAAAAATGTATAATCTACAATGACTACCAAACATTATCATTGACATCCATGGATGATTATATACCACATAAATGCACATAACATTGAGCTCTGTGGAAGGCTAGACCCAGAACACCCAATTCATGAATGTAATCAGCTAAGTCCTTCACTAAGCACAAATCGCTCAATATAAACTAATTTTGTGTCAACAAAAAAGGTACACAAAGAAACAAAGGCTGCCCAAAAAGGTACACATTAGGGTTCTACTTCTATTGTGGTGATGATTGTTCATAAAATATATGAAGTAAAGGCTGTCCAAAAATGTGAAGCTTCAAGAATAAATGCAAATACTTTTACAACAGATTTTGTGTTTAAATCTTGAATTCGTATCATATAAAACAGCTCGCCCAAAATGAGAAAGCTTGATAATTCTATATGCAAACTCTTATAAACTCAATTTCAAGTGTTACATTTTCAATTCTTCCCATATAAAACATATATAATGTCAACATCCAGATTCTCAATTATGTTGTTTACTACCATCTACCATTGCAACCAAATACAACTCATTCTTGTATTAGTATAAATTACACCTGAATCATAAGTACCAACACATTGTGATAATACCTAAACTATTACCAATTAAAACCAACAATTATGCAAACCCTTTTGGGCAAATTCACTAATCAATTTTCTTCCATGTGAAGTGTACCTTATCGAAACTGAAGTCAATTGCGCGATTTTTCCTTTCAGAATCTTGAATTGTCAAAAGAGCTTTATCAATATTATCTGCTTTAATTAAACTCACAACCTTACATCGCCAAGCATCCACATCACCAGGAGAAAGAGCAAGAACTACATAAAAATTTTAAAAAAAATTAAAAATCAAAACAATACAATAATAAAAAAATTAATTAAAACAAATCAAAGAAAAATTAAAAAAAAAAAAAAAATCGATTACCTTGATCTGAAACTTTAACGGCTTGTTCATAATTCTGATTTTGAATATGTCGATTAAGAGAAGTAAAGAGATCTTCCATTTGAGATGCGGGTGCTGATGCTGATGCGGGTGTTGGTGCTGGTGTTGCTTTCGCTTTCTCTTTAGCTTTCGGCGCCATGGTTAACGATGGTGGTTTGCTGCAACTCTGCAACTACAAGTTGCGGCCAAGCTTAGCGAAAGGAAGTAATAGATCGGGTTTGGGTTTAAAAAGAGTAACCCATTAACCCGTTTGTATGACCCGTTTATATTAATTAATCGATTTTTTTTTTCAAATCTTAAAAATTAATCCTAACAAGAACTTGTAGATATGAATTTAACATATTTTTAAAATGTAAGTATGATAACACAATTTTTTTTCCTTTTATTTTTTTTTTTTTGTTGTTGTGTGTTTTATGTTTATAGAACAGTATCACAAGGTTGGGCATATGCAGGAATTCTGGCTTGGATTGGAATGAACGTGGATCATTATAAAAAAAAAAAAACAACTCCACCATGTATACATAAATATATCAGTACACACTTCAAATCTATATTGTCACAATAAAAAAACTCCTGCACCCCAAACAGCATTTCTGGAATCTCAATCCATAGAATGCAGATGAAATTACAAAGTGTATTGATTTACTATTAAACACATGATATTCTGCAAATTTGTGAAGATCTTGCAGAGATTTATTTACCTCATTCAAATGACCTTTTTTTTCCCCCAATTCAAAGAACTTGTCAGCACAAAAATAATGTTCAGGAAGAGAACAATGAAACAACTTGATACATACAGTCAGACCCACTTTTCTATTACTAGAAAAATCTGAAATATAAATTAAAAATAACATAAAAAATTAAAAATACAAAGAAAACTCAATGGTAAGGCATTTGAAGCTGAACTGGATCTAAAAGCATCTCTAATGGGTCTCCCAAATATTGCCGACACATGGGACGATTTAGCATACACGTAGGTGCCACCTACTTTTCCATCACTTTTTTTTTCACGTCTCTTATACCTATATCAGGGGTAACCCTAACGCAAAACCTTTTTTTTTTCTAAATTTTATCTTCCACGCTGGTCCAACCAGCGTGGAATATTTTTTCCCTTATCTTCCTGTTCCACGCTGGTTGAACCAGCGTGGAAGTTTTGGGCCTTCGCACGGGTGGGCTTTGACGGCGGACTGGACTTGGTTTGTTTTTTCCCGCCATTCTTTCCCGCCACTTCTCATTCCCTCCCACTCTTTCCCGCCACTTCTCATTTCCCTCTCATTCTTTCCCTCCATTTCTCGTTTCCCTCCCATTTTTTCCCGCCACTTCTCATTTCCCTCCCATTTTTTCCCTCCATTTCTCATTTCCCTCCCATTTTCCCCTTCACTTCTTTTTACCTTTAAATATGTTTCCCTTCCATTCCATTCATTCACTCAAATAGTAAAACTTTTTTCATCACAGATTTTTGTGCACTCCTTCTCTCCAATGAATTCTTACGACCGACATCTTGAAATTCTGAACCAACAACGCCAATTGCTTATGGACTCATCTGATGATAAGGATCTTAGCACAAGGCATATCATTCGTCTGCTTCCAGCTATTTCGGTTTCTTTGGAAGAAGAAGAAAATGTAAAAAACATACCAAGATGGGGAGGTTCTAAATTTGGTCGAGCAGCTAACAGGCGTGACCATGTTCAATCACACAATATGCTTATCAACCATTATTTTGCAGCCCAACCTGTTTTTGGTGCAAAGTTTTTTCGACGTCGTTATCGTATGAGGCAAAATGTTTTTTTTGAAGCTGTATAACGCAGTTGTTGAAAACAATGATTATTTTCACCAGAAATACGATGCTCTAGGTGTTCCTGGACCTTCTAGCCTAATTAAAGCGACATGTGCCCTTCGCCTTCTCTGTTATGGGTGTCCAGCTGATTCTCTTGATGAGTCAATCAAAATAGGTGAGCAAACTGCACTAAATTCTCTGAAGCATTTTTCTCAAACTGTTGTCGACATTTTTGAGAACGAGTATTTGAGGACACCCACTCCAGCTGATGTTGAACGTCTGCTTGCTAAAGGAGCTCAACGAGGGTTTCCAGGTATGTTGGGATCCATTGATTATATGCATTGGATTTGGAAGAACTGTCCTACAGCAGAACATGGGCAACATATGGGACACCATAAGAAAGCTACTGTTATTTTGGAAGCTGTTGCAGATCATGAGCTTTGGATATGGCACGCCTTTTTTGTGACGGCAGGTAGTTGCAACGATCTCAATGTCTTAGAAAACTCTCAAGTTTTTAATGATATGGTAAATGGCAGATCGCCTCCTTGCAACTACCAGGTGAATGGGAATCATTATAATATGGGATACTATCTTTCTGATGGTATCTACCCACAGTGGGCTACTCTTATTCAAACAGAGAGATTTCCAGGGACGCGAAAGAAGAAAGTGTTTGCCAAAGCCCAAGAAGCTGTCAGAAAATATGTTGAGCGTGCATTTGGTGTTTTGCAGGCTAGATTTGCCATGGTTGCAAGACCAGCACGTACCTGGAACAAGGCACAACTTGGTATATTTATGAAGGCATGTTTGATAATGCATAACATGATTATTGAAGATGAGAGGGATATTGTTCTTCCAAAGTGGAAGCCCCCTCGTGATGAGCCTCCACTACCTGTAATAGTGGAGTTACAATCAAACGATGTGGATGAGGTTAGAGACATGCTTCATCGCATTTGTGTTGTAAGAAGTGGTCCTGCAAATGACTTATTGAAGCATGATTTGATCGAGCATATATGGCATCGTCATGGAGGCAATGAAGATTTGGACTGAATTGCTGTAGTAGTTTGTGTTTGAGTTTGTGTTTGAGTTTGAGTTTGTGTTTGAGTTTTTGTTTGAGTCCATGTTAGTTTTTGTTTTCTTGTGTTGTGTTTGAAAAGATGATCTCAATGTTATATTAAGAAATTTCATGTTTTATAATTGCTAATAGTACAAAACATATAAAACTAAGGCCCATACTAGTACAAAACATACAAAACTAAGGCCCATAATAGTACAAAACATATAAAACTAAGGCCCATAAGCTCCACTAGGCCTATAACCTCCACTAGGCCCATAAGCTCCACTAGGCCCATAAGCTCCACTAGGCCCAAAACCTCCACTAGGCCCAAAATCATCTGGTGCATAAGGCCTATAACCAAAAGGTACAAAACCAGTAGGTCTACTAGGAATAGCTTGCTGAAAACTAGTAGGAGCAAATGGAGTACCCGTAAAATCATTCTGTGAGGAAGGCCCATTTGGATCGTCTGGGGATGCAGTCCACGTAGGAGAGAAGTCATTGATCTGTTTGTGACGCTTATCAAAGATTGTTTTCTGCATCTCTTCAAAGTATTGTTTGCGGATAGGGTTAGCAATTTTTTCTGTATCTATCATCATGATATTGGATTCTCTTTCTACTCTTCTTTCTTCATTTAGTCGTGCCTTTTCTTCTTCCATCTGCTGGTACATTTTCATCTTCAACTCCCAATTGAGTTGTTTTAGAGCCAACTCTGCATTCGTTGTTTCATTTACCTTTGTCAGTTGAGCTGCGTACTCGGCCCTAGAGGAACTAACCTCTCCCCCTGAAGTAGATGATTGTCGTGCTAGCTTTCTTTTTTCTTTGGCAGCTTTTCTTCCAGTTGGTCGCGCTGGTGGTGGTATTGGACCATCCCCAATGTTGAGAAAAACATTTGGTGTAATCCCAACATTAGTTGTATCTTCTGGAAATTCATTTGGGGAGTCATCATCACTGAGATGGATTTTCTGTTGGCTACGAGCATTTGAAGCTGAAGTATCATCGCCCAGATTGATGTTCTGCATGTTCCGAACATTTGAAGTTGGAGTGTCGTTTGAAGCACCAGTAAACTCCGAGTCTGTGTTTGATTTCTGCTTCTTAAATGCATTCTCTCTTTGAATAGTCGTAGGGGTTCTTGCTGAAGCATAATCCATCCACTTTGCAGAAGTGTGCAAATAGGGGTGCAATTCGAGCCGCTCGAGCCGAGCTAAGGTATGCTCGAACTCGGCTCGTTACTAACCGAGCCGAGCTCAAAATTAAGATCGAGCTGAACTATGAGCTCGAGCTCGGCTCGTGAGCCAAGAGTAAAACTCGAGCTCGGCTCGTTTCAGCTCGCTGACTCGTTCGGCTCGTTTGGCTCGTTGCAAGGTGGATGGAACAATTCTTTGCAAACATAGGTGGTATTGACAAATCGGCTGGTACAATCAGTGTGTATCAGCAAACAAGTTGGTGGTCTTTAGTTTCGCTTTGGCATTTCATCAAACAAGTTGTGTTCAAAAACAAAAAAATGTCTAGTTGTGATCAGTTTTCTTTTAGAGATTTCTTTGAAGATTAAGCATAGCTGGGCAGAATTTGGTTGAGCTGACGAGAATTAGGAAGACACTTAGATGGAGCAACAAGTGATGTTAATGATGTTTTAGAGAAATTAAGAAAAGATATGCTAGTTTTGGTTCAAAGTGCAGATGTTTTAAGGATGTGGACTGCAAGAGACATGATAGAGATTCTTAATCTTCGTCAATCAGGTCGATTCTTAGGTGTTGTTACTCAATTTCAAATCAGGCTTCGTGTTTTGGGAAAGCAGAGAGATGAACAGAGAGAAAAAAAGGAATAGTATTTGAGAAAAGAAGAAATAATGTTTGAAAGTTTCTGGAATTTTAAGCAGTATTTGACTTGTTTTTCTTCTATGACAGCTCCTGAAACTATGGAGTAATGGAGGAGAGAAGAGAGAAGAGATATAAGCCCAACTGCCCAAGCCCATAGTTAACGAGATATAAGCCCAACTGCCCAAGCCCATAGTTAACGAGCTGCTCGGCTCGGCTCGGGCTCGTGACGAGCTCAAAAACCGGCTCGAACTCGGCTCGTTTAGATAAATGAGCGAGCCGAGCCGAGCTTTTATCGAGCCGAGCCCGAGTCGAGCCCGAGCCGCTCAGCTCAGATTGCAGCCCTATGTGCAAATATTCATAGCAATGCCCAAATTTAAATGGTTCCCCTTCCACAGTTTGGTAGACTGAACGAGCAGTTGTCCACAAAAAAAATATAATTCAAAAAAAATAATTAAGAAATAAACTATTTATGAATTAAAAATATTAGAATTAAAAACATAGAACCCTAAAAATTAAAGTTAAAAATATATCTTGTCTTCCTGATTGGTTCCAGATCTATTTATGCGGACTTCTCGATTAATATGACACAAAAATTTGGTACAATCAGGACTTATTTTCGCCCATTTCGACATAATTGAATCGAGCGACCTTTTCTTCGGATTTTCATCAGAGAGTAGAACAAATTCTTCCCAAACTTTGTCCCAAAATGTCTGTTTGGGTTGACCAACGCCGACGATAGCATTTTCAGAAATTTTCACCCAAGCTTTACATAAAGCAATATCTTCTGCCTTACTAAAATTAGACGTTTGTGGCGCCATGTTTGAGAAAAGAGTTCTGATGAAGAAAAGAGTTTTGATGAAGTTTGAAGAAGAGTTTGGACAAAGTTTTAAGTCTTCTGATGAAGAGTTTATATAGATGTCGAAATTATATCCGTTCGAGATTATAGCCGTTGGTGGTAGCCGTTGTGGATATAGCCGTTCGTTCCATGCTGGTTAAACTGGCGTGGAACAAAAACATTTTGTTGGAAATAGTTCCACGCTGGTTAGACCTGCATGGAACAAAATTAAAATAAAATAAAAATGTTCCACGCCGCTTTGACCTGCGTGGAACCATAAAAAAAAAAAAAAAAAAAATGTTCCACGCTGGTTGAACCAGCGTGGAACATTTTATTTTTGCCATTTGCTATAATCCTATCCCTTGTTCGATTTTGGACGAAGTTTTAGCAGACCGGCCCACCACATCCTACGTGGATAGCCGGCTGCTAAAAATATAGGAGACGCGTTAGGGTCGTGATTTTTTGGGATTTCCTAAATTTTAGGAAATAGGAGACCCATTAGAGATGCTCTAAGGCTGTGCACTTTGCACCTTGCTACTTTTCATAACATAGTGAATGAGTAAATGCCCTAGCCCGAAGAAGCTGCTTGAAACTGTCCTGAAATCCTAAATCTCCTATTCGCCTCAGGACGGGATTCAACCTAGGCTTGTTCCAAGTTCCAATGAACGAGACCAAATGATTGAAATGAAGTTTATCAAAGCTGTAGCCAAATCTGCTTCATGTCATCATTCTCGATGATGACCTGTTCTCCTTTGGCTCTTATTTGGCAGCCATAATTCTTCAAATTCTTCATTTGTGAATACACTTCATTCCATTGGTCTCTTACCATAAAGCCAATATTACAACTGAATACTCTTTTGAAGCCAATCAAGAATCCTAAATTTAATTTTGATCCAATCCAGTGTGGATGTGTCAAACTTATAACTATCAGTACTGTTCATTGCAACCGTATAAAGCTCCTTGTTACTTTCAGTTATGGTGAATATAGGATCAATCGAGAAAGTAGTAAAATTTTAACTTGTCTTCAAGTTAAGATCGTAGTCAAAAACCATAAGTCTATCAACAAAAAACCAATACAGATAATCATCACATAAGCAGGTATTACATAGGAAGTCATCCGGAGAAAGATGAAAACAATGGTCGAACCACGTAAATAATGGTGTCATGTCTTCTTTATTTCTTATCATGTCATTACATATATTCATCTTTCATTAATGTATTGACCAACCTCACAAATATGGTTAATACATTAGGCGCCGACTGAGGGGACTTGGGATTTTCTTGAACTTGAAATCACCACTTTGAGAACCTTACAACAACGGTGTAATGGTGGGGTTGGTGGGTGGAATTCGCTTGAGAAAATCCCAAGTCCCTGTAGTCGGCGCCTAATGTATTAACCATTTTTGTGAGGTTGGTTAATACATTAATGAAAGATGAATATATGTAATGACATGATAAGAAATAAAGAAGACATGACGCCATTGTTTATGTGGTTCGGCAATTGTGCCTACATCCACGGAGAGAGAGAAAGAAGTTTATTATAGTAGTGGTGGTGATACAAAATGGGAGCTCGATTATGAGGAGAGCTCGAGAAAGATGAGACCTGAGAGGTGAGGTCTCATCATGAGAGATTGGGGAGGTCGTTGATCATGAGACCTCACCATGAGATAGTGTTGAGAGCATTAGACTATGAGAAGATAAGATGAGAGGAATGAGTGATTTGCCTTCATATTTATAGGCTTACAATGTAACTCCATTCCTAGCATTTAATGAGGTAATGATGAGAGAATATCTTTGTAGTAATTGGCTTTAACTTTGTAACTTGTGCCATCAAGAGAGAGCCCATTAGATGTTGACACGTGGCACCATGATAGACGGTAGAGATGGTGCCACATGTATGTTATATATAGTGCCCCTACAACAAGTACCCCAAATAGAATTGAGTCAAACATTTCCTGAGTCTCTGGAACCCCTCCCTAATTTAAATGGGTGGGGTTGCTTATGTGTCACACATATCCAACAAAATTACAACTATAATAGACAGAATCACAATACTACCACAAATCTAAAAGTCAAAGCCAAATAAAGTAGTATCAATAGTGTTAAATTGTAGAACATATGAACAAAATTTAAGTCCCACTAGCACACTCTACTGTTTATTTTACATAGCTTAGAACAAAATTAATCAAAGTAAATCCATGCAGATTAAGGGGTGTTTGGCAACACACATAAAAAATAACTTTTTAATTGTGTAAAGTAAAAAAATAAAAAAGTATGTTTTGGTCATAACAAAAAATTACTTTTTTGCAACAAATTTTTTATTTTTTAACAAAGCCCAAAATATTAGCTTTTTACTTATGAAAAGTAAAATCTAATAAAATTGGACCCGATCATATTTTTTCCTAAGTTTCCCCCTTTCACTAAAAATCTCTTATATTCTTCTCCCAATCTCCTTTAAAACTATGTATCTTCTTTCACAAAAAATCTATACGATTTTTCTCCTAATCTCCTTCGAAAACCATGTATCATAATATCTTCTCCTCCACCTTAATCTTAGGTAGAAATATCTTCACATTCTTTGGTTTTATTATTTAATCGCCTTCTATCTTGCAAAAATAAATATATCTTTCTTCTTTGATCCTTAAACACCTCTACGACATTTACTTGAAGTACAATGTTATTATTTTGAAAAAAAATTATTATTGTATATTACATTACCTAACATATTTTTTTCACTTTTTTACTTTTATTTGGATGTGTTGCCAAACTAACTTTTTAACTTTTTCTATTTTTTAGTCGGTACATTCCCAAACTAATTTTTTACTTTTTTATTTCTACTATAAACAAAAATAAATTTACTTTTTGTTGCCAAACACCCCTAATCATATAGCACTGCAAATCAATTCAACAATAAATGCTACAAATGTAAAACATTTATACTCCGATTTAGCTCAAATACTAACAATGCCAGGATATACTAACAATGTCGTGTTTCGCAAACATGTTTATACTGCATGAATGTTAAGGTTGGCTATATTGCTCAAGAATTGAATGATTATTACTAGCTTAAGAAATGATTAATTAGTCACGTAATATACAAGTATTAGAAAGTGTAAAGACTTAGTTGATCACCAACTGGATCTTAGAGAGTCAAAATGTGCAACACATGTGTTATAACCCAAAAACTTGGATGCACATGACTACCTTTCTTGAGCAAGTTCTCTTTAAAAACAAAGTCCTTATTCAAATTTTATTTTTTCAAAGTTTCATTGGTGCTAGTGTAAACATAATCTAAACTACTAACTCTGAATGTAAACTTTAACACACATCAATGATTTAGTAGAAATTGAAGAAATAAAACTTAAACCTGAACTCATTATGAAAACTGCATCCAAATCTGAATCAAATTTCAGATACATGAATAACTAACTTCTAGATCCATTGAACTCCAACCTTAGAACAATTTAGTTCTAAACTAAGGTAATGTTTGTTTCAACAAGTGTTCAGCAATAAGTGATTTTTAAGTGGTGGACCAAGGTAATAATAAGTGAAAAGTGATTTTCATCTTGTTTGTTTAGAACCAGTGTTCAGAACATAATGGACTCTTTTCAGCCATTTTGGACCAGCACAAATCTCATGCTTAATTCATATTTTTAATGCTTATTCTAATTTTATAACAATTATACCCACATACAATACTTTTTATTAAACTTATGTCCACAGTCCACGTAGGATTCCTTCTTGTCTAATCTCCTGAGAAACCGAGTTGCACTCTTGACCTTTCCATGCTAACTAATCATAAATACATAATCTACTTATTGATCTTCATAAAATAAGATCCTAGTTGTTTGTAGATTGTGGATGAAAATAATAGTCATAGTCATGAAAGATCCATTCACATGTGTTCTTTCTTTGAAAATTCATTAGTTATACCATATGCATTGGGTTTAATTATTATTAAAAAAAAAATGTATATAAAATTATAGATGCAACTAATTGTCTCGATTTTTTAATATGTTTTTACTTTGTTTGATTTTTTAACCATGTTTTTATTATAAGTATTTCTTAAATATTCAATTGTTATTTCGGATGTCATTTTTTCGCAAAGAACTTTAGATTTCATGTTTTTCAAATTTAAAATTTAAAGAATAGAATAAAGGAGGATAAATTGTAACATTTAAAATAGTCAATTGTAAAACAGAAGTTTTGAATAATGATAAACAAACAGCTTTTTCAGCATTCAGTCTTCAGCATTCAGAAATCAATATCCAGCATCCAGCATTCAGCAACCAGTATTCAACATTTTAAACAAACACACCCTAAGCTTTTCAGTTTCAAAATAAGAGAAACACAACTTTTAAACCACAATTCACCGTGAAAAAAATCATATTCTAGATCTAAATCAAACTTAAATCAACTTTCAAAACTTCCAATCAAAAACAAAACCACCATATTCTAAATCTAAATCAAACTATTAGTTACTATTGCTAACCTAGCTGAATTTAAACATTCAAAACCATCAAATCTTCAATCTAAAACTAAATTAACAGTTGAAACCTTATAACACAGAGTAATTTGACCGGTTGAGTTTTAGGTTCACTTCGATTTTTCTCCGCTATTTATAGACTGAAACCTGAAACTTGAAACCCAAATGTTTCTCACGAACTCGTTACCGACACAACAACTCGTTACCAACACAGCGGGTTGGTAAGTTGGGAGACTAGAATGTTTTTGAACCAATATCCGATCCATTCAATTAATGACGTTCATTGAGATAGTCCTCATTGAAAGTTGATAAGTTGGGAGACTAGAAAGTACATTATGCAATAAAATAAGTTGGCATCCCTTCGATAGATGTTTGCTTTACCAACCACCCACCCGTGTTTGTATCTCTCCACAATCGTGTCCCAAGCAACAATTTGTTTGTAGCTTAAACCCAATTACATCCCTAAATAAGTGCAAAACAACTAGCTAATGAAGGATGTAATGGATGACTCATGGACTATGCTCTCAAATCTATTGTTGAGAGAGGTGGAATCGGCAGTGAAGCCAAATATCCATACTATGCCATTGTCAATGCGACACCAAAAAGGTATGTTCACACATTTTTTTTCCATTTATCTTCACAAACGAAAAAACCCAAAGGAAATACATGACTAACACAACAATCCTCAAACTTGCTCAAGTTCAATTGCCTACATCGTGAACTGACCACACACAGTCCATGTTAGATGAAGAAAAAAAGTTAGATTAGAGATTAGGTAGGGAGCTTTTAAGAAGAAGATGATTGAGACAACGTGAATTGTAATATTGGCTAAGGAAAAGTGAACTTTAAAATTGTCTTCAACTTTATGGAGTTGTAAAATAGTTAAAGAATTTAATAGGTAGAATAGTTAGAGAAGGAAAAATAATTTTATAGGAAATTTAGACTTAACCCCCCCACCCACCCCATTATTACCCTCATTTAAAAAAGAAAAAATAAAAAAAATCGCATAGTTGAAAATTTTGACTTAACACCCCACCGTTTGCTTCCGTCTAAGTTACTATCCAATGCATATTTTTTTTCCACCTAAATACCTCTTTTAAATCTGACATTGAAAACACTTCTCTTCCATTACCTAATTGTTGTGCTTCTTCTACAGTAATTGTTGGTTTGGAAGATGCCTAAGATAAATATTAAACCTTGGTTGATGGAAGAAGATGAAATCAAACACCAGAAACTAAACCCTGGTTAATGGAAGATGCCCAACTCATCTTTCTACTACAATATAATGATTTGACACCATAAATTGAAATAAAGTTGAATGAAGAAGATGAAATTAGAAAATTTAGATCCAAAAGAAAAATAAGACACACTATAAAGAGCAATTGTACACTTGTAAACTTATAACCTAGATTGGTTGACCTATAGTTCATTTTTTCGATTCCTTCAATATCAAAATTAGATATGAAAATAAGAAGAAACTAAACCTTGGTTGATAGGAAAAAAAAACTAATCTTTCATAAAACTTCAAACATGAGAGAAAGATGTTAGTGTTTTAAAGTTGTGTGCGTTCAGTTCGATGTGAATTGTTTATGTCTGGATCTGTGAAGAAGAAGAAGAAGAAGAAGAAGTGTTGTCACAATGGGGGGTATCTAACAAATAAAATAGAGGTATTTTAGTAAATAAAAATATGCTTTGAAGGGAAACTTTGGACAGAGGCAAATGTCAGGGGTGTTAAGTCAAAGTTTTTAACTATGTGTTTTTTTTTTAATAAGGGGCTACAATGTGGGGTGTTAAATCCAAATTTCCCTAATTTTATCGAATAAAAGCCATAAACAAAACCACTTTGAGCTGAAACCACTTAAATTTGCAAAGGGTAAATTTATCATTAAGAGTGTATGCTTGAGTCAACTATATTCTAAACATATTTTTTGAAAAATCTTGATTTTTCATGTTTGATTATATAAAAAATAAGTGGTAAGTTTTAAATAAATCATAAAGTAAAATATTGGGACAAATTGGATCCCAATGTTGATGAACTCTCGTTAAAAATAAATTTATATGATTTTTCAATGATTTTCATGATTAATATAGCATTATAACCATTTTAGGAAAATTTTGTTTCTTAAAATATTTGCATCTGGTAAATCTCTTTTTCGATAAATTATTTTCCCACCCAAATAAAAATAAAAATAAAAATGGAGGCAAGTATGAGTTTGTAATTTTGTATTTAAAAAAGTGGGAGCAATCACTAATAAACCCAAATTTTAATTATGAAAAAAAAAAAAAAAAACATTTCTCAAATTCAAAATTTCAAAAAACATCTCTACACGACTACACAGTCTTCATGAAGTACGTGGCATTTTCTGTCGTTTGTCTTGTGTCTTCTTGGTCTGACTTCTGGTAGGTACAAAGAAATCCCTTTTTCTCTTAAAAAGGAATTCCCTCGCATTTGCCGCCGAAGTAAAAAAATCGAAATCACAGGAGAGAGAAAGAGATAGCGCTCAAACTTTTGAGAGAGAGAGAGAGAGAGAAAACAATGGCGAAAGAGAAGAAAGAGAGAAGAATACTCGCTTTAACTGGAGTTGCAGCTATTGCTGCTATCGCTTTGAATCTTCTCATCACAGCTATTAATGCTCAAAGAAACAAGAAGAAGAAACGAGGTTTTATTCGATTTAACCAAATTAGATCAATTTGATTTCTTCTTCAGATATTGCTTACTAAGTTATGTTTAATTGATTGATGTTTAAGGATTTTGATGATTTGAACAAGTAGAGAAAATAAATTTCACAAAACCTAATTTCAGTTCAGATAGTTAGTTGTTTAATTTGATTCTTATTGCGATTTATACTCAATTTGAAGGAAATGGATGAAACCTAATTAGAGAAGATGTAGTATAAGTAGTAATTGCATGATATATCTTTCTGAGATTTTCTATTGTTTTGAACTATGTTGCAGATGTACCGGGTTCAAATGTTCTTGTTAATCTATCAGCATCAGAAATTCTTAAATTAGCTGATCGTATAATTTCTAAATCGAAAGAAGTTCATGATGCAGTTGCTTCAGTTCCGCCTGACAAGGTATCACTGTTATTTTAAGTTATAGAGGATTCTTTGTGTTTGATTGTGCAATAGTGATCAGTTTATGTGTTTATGTTGTTCTGTGTAGGTTACCTATGCGAATGTTATTTTGCCTCTGGCTGAATTAGAGGCTCAACAACTTCCATTAGTACAATCTTGTGTCTTTCCGAAGATGGTGTCTGTTTCAGATGACATACGTAAAGCAAGTGCTGAAGCTGAGAGGAGAATAGATGCACATGCCCTTGTCTGCAGGTCTTCATTTTAATTCTTATAATACATTATTCCAGTATTTTTGGCTTGTTTCTATATGATGGGTAGTCTTATGTTAGTCTTTGCGAGTTATGATATTGATTATGGAAGTGAAGAGAGGCTACTTTGCCAAGTTTGTAGTCTCCATAAAATGTTGGAATAGTAACAGATAGTAACCAAAACACATTACCTTGATCTTACTACTTTGGTGTTCAAATATAACTCATGTTGGCATACCTAACTAAAAGATAAAAATAATATCTCTCATAGCATTATAGATCTTAAAGAAGATTTTCCCCTCTGGTATAAGCTACAGTGCATCATGCCGGAGACTATGTTTGAGGTTTTTGTGTTTCTTGCATGTTGTTATGTTTTATTTTCTTGTCATTTGTTCATTTATATCCTTTCTTTCTTCTCCTTACTTATTGTTGAAATGTTTTAATTGTGCTCGCCTTTTATTTTAGTCTGTGATAGTGTTAGTTTAATAATACAAATTATATCAGATATACAGAGCATGTGGTAGCAATGACAATAGTCCATTGGGGGTATGTTGGAAAGACATCTAGACTCTAGAGGACCCATGAGTGAGACGATGACAGCACTAAGATTTACTCCCATGCTGGTGACTCTGGGTGTTGCCCATGGAGCTGTTCTAGGTCATGGATGTAATAATGATCTATCACATACTGATGTCTTGGCCTTATGAGAAAACCCCACAGGCCCACACCTGTTTGGATGAATTGTGGACAATGTCGACATGCATAATATGATGAGTTGGGCTGGAAAAGCTTGTTTTCCCTGTTTGCATTTTTGTTTGTGTTTGAAAGATAAACGTACGTCTTTGTAATTATGCTATCTTTGCATCATGAAACGACAACTCTTGTGTCTATATTTGCTTGAGCAATGTCATGATCTATCCCTTGAGATTGCCTCGTCTCTGGTTTTGCTCCACCTAGATACCCCAACTTATCATAAAGGGGCTGATGCTCAACAACCTCTTTTTAGCTCATGTGGAAGAACCTACTTTGCAGTTCATAACGACATGTGTACACTCCAATGTTTATCGTGAAATTTGTAGAAGTAGGTGACTACTACATTTGGTATACCTAGCTCAAACTTATTTGATATTTAATTTTCAAAATACAGTTTTAGGACCATACCATCAAGTGGATGCAAATAACAAAGGAAAAACAATCATGTTTATTGCATTAGCATTTGGTTTTTATAACTTGCTTTTCTTAAAATCTGTAGGTTACATTCAGTTTCTGGCTCTCAGCTCAGTTGAAGCATAAATATTCTAATGTTATCATCAACTGGCTAGAAAAACAATCATGTTTATGGCATTAGCATTTGGTTTTTGCAAGTTATTTTTGTTGATCTGTAGTGTTACATTCAGGTTCTGGCTCTCAGCTCAGTTAAAACATAAATATTCTAATGTTTTATTTTTCATGCAAGATGATCAGAAATCGAGAGGATGTATACCGTGTTATTAAGACTTTTGCTGCAAGAGGGGATTGGATGAATCCCGAGGCCAAACATTATATTCAGTGTCTGGTATGGAAACAGTAATGCGTTATTTGAGCACATATTATAATGTAACTGCAGTCCTTTTCTCAGCATATCGTCTTTGTGGTCTGCATGTGGATGTGGTGTGTTCACTTTAAAAGTAAGAAGCCAATCTAGTCCCAGTTGTTATATCTTCCCACATTTTGAAATAAACCACTTCCTTTATCTTCAATAATAGAAAGCTGAAGACGTGACATCAATGTAGTCACAACTAGGGGTGTCGATTTCTGCTGAAATTCGATTTTTCCGATTTCCGATCCGATTTTTTTCTGAATTTGGAACATAATATGCTAGTTTCGATTTCCGATTTTTCTGAAAAATATTGGAATGGAATTGGAACTAGTTTTATAATTCCGATCTGATCCGATTTCTGAATTTTTTCAAAAATTAATATTTTTCATTGAAATACATGTAATGCAATTATATAATATTGTCCTCAAAATTAATTAAGAAGAATTTTCTTGGTTGGTTACTGGTTAGATTTAAAACATAAGTTTTAATAGTGAAGTGACTTACAATAAAGTGGTATCGTATTGAAACTTTTTTGTCATAATTGTTTAGATGAGAATCATACTACAATACTACTTACGATATGCATGACATATAATGTTAAATTTAGTATTCATATGTGATCAAGGTAGTAATAATTTTATATTAGAGAAAAATTGTTAAAATTGTAGCGTCGACAAAATTTAGTAGATTGACATATTAACTCTTGATATAAAATTTATCTTTTTGTAATAATAAACTATAATTTCGATTTTTCCAAATATATATTCCGATATTTTCAAGTTTCTTTTCCGAAGTTTCTGATATTTTGAAGTTCCGATCCAATCTGATTCCGAAAAAAATTGGAACAGAATTGGAAGAAAAATTTGTTTCCGATTTCTGATTTATTATTTCCGAACAACAATTCTGAATATTTGATCTTGTCTAGACATTGTACTATAGCATGTCTAATAACTCAAGCGTCCTCAGTATGCTCTCTATCAACATCCTGTGTGGTCCTTATCTCACCCTATAGAATTCTCAGCCTGTAAGTTTTTTTTACTGATGTAAAACAGGTTTATGATGCTACTGGACAAATCATGAATTCTTATCTACTTAGACTCTCTGTATGTGCTTTGATTGCATTGTGATGTAGGACATCCTACCTACACCAATTGGTTTCCTATTTGGGTTAATGTTTATTTAGAAGTCATTATAAGTTTAAGATTTCTATTTTAGAGTCTAGAAGTTCTAGAATAGTTGGTTTACTATTAAGTTGATATTAGTAATACAATTCAAAGTAGGATTTGTATTTTGATTTATTTGTTTAGGAAGTCCTAGTGCTAGTTGGTCCAAGTCTTTAGTCTATATAAAGAGTCATGCTTTGTAGAACAATTATTCAACCAATTCAATTATTCAATCAATACAATTAAGATTTGTCTCTACAATTTATTTTTCTTTAGTTCTTCCTTGTTTCAAGGCAATCCTCCCCTTGGGTTATTCAAGGTTTGATTTTTAATCGCTTCCGCTACGTCAATTGGTATCAAGAGCTTCGTTTCGATCCTACAATGGTTAATGACGGAAATTCTTCACCCCGCTCCCAAGTCGGTAATCTTGGAGATTATATGACGAAGGTTGAATTCAATTCGGCTATTGATCGTCTCACCGCTTTAATCGACAATCTTACTCTTCGATTTGATAAGTTGGAAGGTAAGCAACCTATTGTTCATGCTCCCACCCTCTTTCATGCCCACTCTATCTCAACCACCACCACACCCATTCCCATCACCACAATTTTCCACCACCACCACAACTTTACAACAAGTTTCCTATATTGGTTTCTCATCTCTCCTTATTAATGTCAACCCTCAACCATTACAAAACCTAACCTTACACCCCCAATACTACAACTACCAATACTCACAACGTTGTAATACCTCTCAACCATTTCACCTTTCTATTACTCCACAATTTGCCACAACCTATACCACCATTACTTCTCCCTCACAATGTCAAAGTCAAACCCTACTTTCAACCACACCACCAACAAATCATGTTTGTCTTAAAGAAGAAAAATGTTATAATAGAGAGCTACCAAGTTTTAATGGAGAGCCACCGAGTTTTAAGGAAGATTCTTCCAATATCGTGGCCAAAATTGATGAAGCAAAACCAATTTTTACTGAAGGCAAATATCATAAAGTTGAAATCGCTGCGAAAGATTCATTACCTCTAGATGTTCAACATTATGATTTTTTGGAATTGATCATATACTATCACAAAAAGTTCTTTTTGTTCTCCAAGTCCAAGGTTTTGAATCAAAAGACGGAACTACAACCTTCATTAATATGAGGAAAGTTTACAAGAGTCTGTGTTATTCAAAGTATTTTTTCTTATGGAGCGGACGATATCAATACAACATAAATTCGAGGACGAATTCTTTTGAAGAATGGGGGACTGATGTAGGACATCCTACCTACACCAATTGGTTTCCTATTTGGGTTAATGTTTATTTAGAAGTCATTATAAGTTTAGGATTTCTATTTTAGAGTCTAGAAGTTCTAGAATAGTTGGTTTACTATTAAGTTGATATTAGTAATACAATTCAAAGTAGGATTTGTATTTTGATTTATTTGTTTAGGAAGTCCTAGTGCTAGTTGGTCTAAGTCTTTAGTCTATATAAAGAGTCATGCTTTGTAGAACAATTATTCAACTAATTCAATTATTCAATCAATACAATTAAGATTTGTCTCTACAATTTATTTTTCTTTAGTTTTGTTTTAGTTCTTCCTTGTTTCAAGGCAATCCTCCCCTTGGGTTATTCAAGGTTTGATTTTTAATCGCTTCCGCTACGTCACATTGTCTGTATAACAGTATAAAGACTACTTTTCCACTTGCACCTTCCAATTCTATGGGCCATAGTTCCTCGAATCTCTCCATACTGCGTGCTTATGTTAAAGTTTCAAACAATACATCTTGATCTGACCTATATCTCAAATAGGAATATGCCCTTTGGTCATGTGTGCAATGTTTCTTCTTTTATTGATTGACTAGTCTTATGTACCATATTGTTTTAACTATGGTATAGTGGTTTTGTTTTGCATAATGAATCTTCTGCATTCAGTGACAGGTTAGGGATTTTGAGCGGAATGGTATGAACCTTACATTGAGTAAGAGAGAAGAATCCCGGCGGTTGAAAACTCGCATAGATGAGCTCAGTATGCAATATATTCAAAATTTAAGTGAAGATAATTCGTTTGTTCTCTTTAGTGAGAGAGAGCTAGATGGTTTGCCACCAAAATTCATTAAGGTCTGGTTTATCCTCTTCACCTTTATTTGTAATACGTCTTCGAGAGTGCTAGCTTCACCTGAATCCATGTGCTCTTTGTTGTGAAATGTTATTTAGAAAAGTGAAATTGTATGTTTTACCTTCCACTCAGTATGCAGGGAGGCTTTGCAAACTGACATCCAAATTAGGAAACTTAGAAAAATGCTCTTCACGCGTTACCGAGTTTTTGCAGAAACCGGTTTAGTTGTCTTCCTCATACAATTCTACTCATATTTATTCTAATTAAAATTTCACTGTTTTCTTCCTCATTATCATTAAGAAAATACATATATTTTATTTTTATTAATATTTATGCACAAATTTATCTATGTTGACAAAGATCTTTGGCAAAATCTTAGGAGACAAATTTTGTTATAATAATGTGTTTTAATATTTTTTTTATTTCTTTTCTAGTTAGTATTTTTGGTACATGAAATCATCCCATGTAACAAGAAACAACAAAGTACACATTTCTAGTTTTGTCGCAGTCCTAGGAAGAAATTCTACTGAAATTATGGTGGGATGGCTGGGTCTGGTTAAGTAGAAAGATTGCTCTTAATAAGTGGGCCAGCTGAAAAACAACAGCGTTCACTCGCATGAGTGTTTGGACTTTGTTTAATTTTCCAAATATAAGGGACACTCCTAAGATGACCAAACACTTTTTACCAATTTCACAGGAGGCCCTTAATCAAGAATCTGTGGCTATACCTTGAAATGATATTTGGTCCACTCCAACCTATCATCCACATGGTTGCAGACGAGATTAGTAAAAATCCTGATCTAATAAAACTAAAGGAATAAACTCTAGAAATAATAAAACTAATGCTGATTGCTAATTACCACACACTTGAGCTACATGCACCGTATAAGTTTTACTCGTTCAATTAATGTAACAATTTGCAAGGGTGACATGCAATTTTACAGCATATTTATTGTAAAATAGGAATGTCAAATTTCTACAAATGAAAGGAAATTGCTGACTTTCTAAAAGAAACAGTTTTGTGGTTTACCAAGAGAAATGAAGATAATGAATGTTCCATATTAATCCTTTCATAGTAAAAAAACATTGTCTTTTAGATGTTTGCTTAGTTCCTTAAAATTTCTCTATTAGAGATGCTCAAGATGTTATTTTTATATACGGTCTGCAAGGGTAATAGACTAATAGTTATACACAATTTTGCAATGATTTTTTTGTGACTTTATTAAAACATTCCATATTTGTTTTGTTAGTAACGTCGTGGTGAAAGTTTTTTGTATCCATTTTTAAACAATTATAATTACAAAATCTGATGAGCACGAAATGATATTTGTATACAATCTTGAAGTTTGATCTACTAGGAAACCTAAATCTGCATTTCTTTTTCAGAGCTTAGACAAGGCTGAAAACAATAAACTTAAAATCACATTAAGGCGGCATCATGTTTCGCCTGTACTAGAGTATTGCAAGGTACAGTTTCTATTTCTCGTCCGGATCTCCCTCTTTTCCTATTCATCAGCTACATGCCTTTTTCACCGCTATTGATGGCTTAGTTGTGTATAGCATACCGAAGATTCGAGAGCTGCCATTTATTTTCTATAAAATAGGCAGATTTTCAGATGCATGATCATGATGTTGATTAACTGCAATTTCTAAGATTACCAGTTTATGTTGATTATTCTATTAGGTACTTATCTTAAGTATCTTTTATCCATTTGATTAAATCTGTTGTAGACTATTTGTTGTATGGATATTTGAATAACTTGAAGCTAAAATCTAGGGCCCTCTAAGGGGCCCTGTGTTTGCCTATCTTGCAGTCTTGCACATACTCAAGACTTGCCCTGCTCATGATGTTTCATTGCCATTGTATTCCTTTTTGGGTATTGATATATTTTACTTGGGTAGGAGAGAGTTTTCTTTAATGCTTCCTTGTAATAGTTTCCTTTTTTGTGTGTGTGAAATTTAAGGCAGTTGGTTATTTTGTTCTTGATATGCACATAAAATTACTGCTGACTAAATTCTCATCTCCTATTAATTGGCTTCACCAAGGAAAACACATCTGCATACTGTCATATGTTTTCTTCAGCATCTACTGAATCATAACTTGTGATGAAACTGCTAAAATATACTTCAAGATAAAGCTACAGTTTCCTTTTGGCATTTATTTGTTATATGCTGGTGGCACAGTATTGCTCTGCTCGATTTATGAGAACAAGGTTGTGTTTAAATTTTATTTATCACCATTTATGGTTTCTCTTGTTAATGTGAAGATAGGAACCACCAGAAAAAGAGTTGCAGTTGCATATGGACAGAGATGTGGAAAGGCAACTCTTCCAATTGTTGAAAATCTGGTAATGCATCTGGCGAAATCATTAATGTCAAGTCATTTCTTATCATTTGAAGCTGCATTACAATTCAATACTGTGAAAAGAACTACAGTGCTTTGTTCATTTTCTAACATCTGTATTTCAGACATGTTGAGTTTTGATAATTGACTTCCCTGATTTCTTACTATGCTCCAAAAGCTTTTAATTTTTGTGAATAGTCCTCAATATCATTTTTGTCGTTATGTTTCTTCTGTTAATCTACTACATATTTTTCAAGCCAGTGTGTACTAGAAGTATCTGCCATGGATTAAGAATTCACTGAACTAGAAATATAATATTGATATATTGAGATAAATTTACAAAGAAGCTCTCTCTCTCTATATATATAGAGAGAGAGAGACCACATAGACTTTATATCCAAGTTATGTGGGACTAAACTATACACCAAAAGCTTACAATACCCTTACATCCAACAACTGAGAATATCTTGCCATGGCAATATAACTTCTGTTAGTGTATCCATCAGTGTGTCTGCAGATTTATGTTATCTTTGTGGAAGTATATATTTAGGTCTGGTTTTTGTTCGGCTTTGCTGATGCTGTACATAATTACATACCATATGATGCCACTTCCATGTTTCCCAACCAATCACAGTGCATGACCATCTTGCCCATTTCCAATTGATGACCGGTCTCAACCAAGTTCCATTTCAACCAACAAGCTCTTGTCCATGTGATAAGATTTCGTATGTATATATAACTGCAGCCATATTCTTGCCAAAAATGCCAATAGCCATGCGATAAAATAAAACAAGTAATTGACTGATGGTTCTTGAGTACTCGATATTTTGATCTTTGATCTTAGTAGATTATCAGTTTAATATTGTTTCCATTTGGAAGTTTTACTCCCAATGGAATGTAGAGATTGCATCCTGAATTACAGTTTCTCTGGAAATCTTCTAAGGAGCATTTTCTTCGGTCATTGTATCCTTTATTGATTGGTAGCTATTCCAGAGTAGATCTGGTACAGTGGTACACAGATCAATTTCTTCCCTTTATTTTGGATCAGTATATTATATATTTTGACAGAGGTTCTAAGTCACACATGAACAAACTCATGACAGTTGAAACACTTCCAACTGTAAGATTCTAGTAATAAATTTGTGGATATAGTTTCTCCCTAGATAGGTCATCTCCACATTAAATTACTCTACTACACTAGTGCCTATTATAGATTAATGGTAAATAACTAAATATGAATGGTGACATTCTTAGACAAGATTTGTGGAATTATAATTTTGAAGTTGACTGACCTTTTGGAGGTGACCGATATAGTGAGGAGAATGTATTCACGAAACAGCTGTCAAATCCAAAAATCTGGGAGTGTGAATTTCAGTGTTATTTACATATTGTAATATCCTGGCTACCTACTGCTCATGCATCTCCTATGCTATATATGTTGCATCTTATGGATGTATTCAGTATTCTGATGCAAGAATCATCCTCTGTCAACATCTTCCAACAAAATCAGTTTTTCTTTTCTTTTCAGAATGTGTCAGTTGTACATTTTTTTTTAAAATGTATATATTAATCATGGCCCGAAGGCTTACAAGGACAGGCCCAAAGGGCTTACAAAGTGTCAGTTGTACATCTACATCAGTTTTCTATTACTTTTCTGTCATTAATTGGGACTACACGCAAATAAGGACTCCTATTACTGACTTGTCTGTTTTTTTCAGGTTCAGCTACGCCATAAACTTGCTCGATTGCTGGGCTATTCAAATTATGCTGATTACGTTGTTGAGCGTAGAATGGCAAAAACTTCTACTAAGGTTTGTACCACTTCTGAGTTTCTGAGCTGAATTTTTGAGATGTTAATTTCTGTCTTCATTATGATTCTCATACTATCATACTGTGCAACCTTTTTTTTGGCACTAGTCAAGCAGTAGTTATTTCTTCAAAAAACCAAGGCATAAGGTTTAAAAATACATTTGGGATAATGCCTTGAAGCAAGGCAGAGGCATTGGGCATTTAGGCATAGACCTGAAGCTCATTGTAGGTGGTGTGCACCTTCGTCAGGTGAGTCCTAGGCCTTGAGGCTATCTTGACCTACAATCCCCAAGGCAGGCAGAGGCATTATGCGTTCAGTCATAGACCTTTAGATCATTGTAGGGGGTGTGCAACCTTGGACAGGTGAGTTGTTGACCTTGAGGCTCTTTTTTCGAGGCATTATATTGTATAGATACCATCTGAGTTGAATTTGCAACATTATGGGATTTTTTTCTTCCAACCCCACTAATGTAATGAGTTTAGATCCAGGAGAGGAGCCTAGGCATGTTCTGACTACATATTAGTAAAGTAACCTCAGAAAATGTTGCCAGAATGAAGAACATCTTTCTTTTAACAACCACCAAGATGAAGAACATCTTTCTTTTAACATCTTTCTTTTAACAACCATGTCCAGCGTTCCCCCGCATGTGCAGGGAGAAAGAAATAATTATTGTAAGAGAGCATAACAACTCCTGTCTGGAAAACTTTGAATCAATTGACGAAAGAGGCCTATATAGTTATATTGTTTTATATGGGGGTTTGACAGCAAGCTTAGATATGGGAGCTCGTCTGGTGGACCTACAAATGGTCTGACACATGAGGAAGGGGAATCCTACACCTGGTACACATAATGATGAAGAGCAAACGAATCAAGTCTTTCGTTGATTGCACATTTACACGTCAAGGGTCTTTCTCAAACAAGTCCCCCATTTATATAATCTTGTCTTACTAATCAATAAGTGGTTTCGTTTATTAGTATTAGTCACTAAAAATATGTTCATCATTGTAATATATTAATTATACAATTCATATTGTGTCTACCCTGTCTTCATTATAACAGTTGTGTGCTGCAATTGTTTGTTTATTAAAATTTGTATCTTCTTGTACCAATTTTCAGGTGTTTGAGTTTTTGGAGCACATTTCTGTCCAATTAACTGACTTGGCTACCAAAGAACTTAGTGCACTTAAGGATTTAAAGGTTGGTTTTAGCTTATATTGACTCCTATCGTGCCTATACATAGTCCTATTCTATACTATGCTTTCTTTGATACCTTATAACTCTGAGCATCGTTGTAATTTCAGACGAAAGAAGAAGGAGATTCTCCATTTGGAACTGAAGATCTATTATACTATTTGAAGAGGGCAGAAGAACAGAAATTTTATGTAGACTTTGGAGATATCAATCAATATTTCCCACTCGATTTGGTTCTCTCTGGGATATTCAAAATTTTCCAAGACCTATTTGGTAGGTATTTGTTTTGACGACAAGCGACCAGTAACTTATTGACTGCAGTTATCTAAGCCGTGTTTTGCAGTTCTTATATAAGACAAATTTTCACATCGGCAATTGATTTTAACAGTCCTCTTTGTAATTGTAGGCCTAAGATTTGATGAAATTACAGAGATTGAGGCTTGGCACAGTGATGTTCGCCTTTTTTCTGCATGGGACTTGAGTTCTAACGAGCTCTTGGGTTATTTCTACCTAGACATGTATTCCAGGTCCATTTTCTTACTTGAAAATTGCATTTCACTGTTTCTCCTTTGTCACTATGTGATGTGAATGAGTGAAGTTGATTTCTATTATTTAACAGGGAAGAAAAGTTTGGCTACAGTTGTGTTTTGGCTTTACAAAATGGATCCACATTTTGCAATGGTGCACGACAGGTTATTGTCCTTGTCCTCAACTTTTGAGTAGTTCTGCTTTGCTGGAATTTGAAACTTTTTGTTTTTATTGGAATATATTTGGTAGTCTATAAACTATTTGAGAGGATGCAAATTTGTACATGATGATATCCGTTAAAGGATTTTAAGTAGGTCAAAATTGGGTAGTTTTGTGGTACATATCTAGCAAGTTACAATCCTGATTGTGGTAGCGAACCAGTATAAACGTTCAGATTCTAAAATGGGTCATTCTAAATAGTGATTATATTGGGATCTAGCTTGCAAGTTACATCATTGACCATGATAGCGAACCATTTAATTTTAGACAGTCTTTCTTCTCACATGCCAATTATAACATATAGTGTTTGCAGGCTTTTGAATTGGTCTAAGAGGGGCATCGTGTTCAGTTCTCAGTAGAAATTTATGAACTTCCCTGCACTCCTAGGCAATTTGAATAACTTTGTTGCCAAAAGAAAATTATGAAGATTTTGTTTGTAAACTCTCAACCATACCTCAATTTTGCAACTTATATACTGTAAATCCAATGATAAAAGCATTTTACACTTTTCTAAAATCTACCTCCGGATATGATTCCCGTACAATTATATCTTGCATATCCTGGGTTGCTTGCTTGGGAGAATGGTATAGGCCTCTCATTTGTGTTTTATCTACTGCGAGTTTAGATTCGGATATAACTTATACGCATGTAACTAAGACATCGCACAATTGTCAGCAATCCACATTGCTCTTTGTTTTATGTTGAGGGGTACCTTAAGAAGGGTTTCATTAAACAATTTATTTGTATGGCGGAGTCCGTGCTGCATATGTATTGGGTTAGGTTTGATGTCTTTAGTTTGTTAAGTAGTTTTAGGGTCTTCATTTATTTTAGGGGGATTTAGAGATACCCCCCAAATAATATGAACTCTTTGAGATACCCCCCAGATTTAGAAACTCTTAGAGATACCCCCCATTTTCCCATTTGAAGCCGGTCAACCAAGCCTTTGACCATGGTCTGACCAGTTTTCATATTTTCTAGACAATTTTACCCTCCCACCATTTAAACCCACATCCTAGTCATTTTGCCCAGTCAACAAGTATGCCATGTCAGCAAACAACTTAAAGTTACCACTTGTTATTCACACCCAGAAAACCCTATCCTAGCCCACCTAGTTTTTACTTGATCTAATTACAACCGTCCATATATAATCTAACCAAACTTAAAAAAAAAAACCCAAATATTCAAATTTCATCTTTCCACCATTAAGAAACAGAACCGAGCGGGAAAGTGCAACTCAAACTTAGGGTTTGTGATCTACTCTTGATTTCAAACAAAAATTGTTGTTTCTTCTTCAAAATTCTTCCATTTTCTTCGAAATCAATTTCATGCTTTAGATCTGTTGCTGAAAATTGTTTTAAACTCAAATGATGGCGGCTCCACCACCAATTTATGAAATATCTTCTGATTCTAGTGATGAATCCATGTTCAACTATGAGAATTCAAGTGCAGAAAACGAAGAAATCTATTATCTTGGTGTCGAGAATACTTTTCATTAGAGATACCCCCCAAAATACAAGTTTCATTTGAGATACCCCCCAAAATTGCAGAGAAAGGTAATTTGAGGAAGATGATGAACCAAATCTCAAAAACTACCAAAATATACAATACAAACTACACAAAGGTGACAAAACCACCAAAACTATCATTTACCTTCATCTCAACTTTTCAACTAAGTAGACAAAATGTGTTAATTTGAAATTTGCCTTTCTTTAGATCTTCTTCAAGATATGTTAATGGGGTATCATCTTTTCATTAGATCTAGTAAAGGAGTGATAAAAGAATGGAAACGAGAGACGATAATGGCCAGATCTGTAATGAAGAAGGAAGATAAAGGGATGGGGATAAGGAAAATTGAATGTGAAGAATGGTTGGATGAAGAAAAACAAGATAGGATGGAGAAGAAGGAAGAAGGAACAAAAATGATGGTGAAGAAGAAAGGGTGAAAAAGAAAAAGTAAGAGATGGAGTTTGGGTTAAGTGAAGGAGGAAGAAGAAAGAAGGAGGAGGAGGAGGAGTTTGATGATGATAATGGTCACATAACAATTAGTTAATTCTACCTGTAGGATTAGATCTAGATCTAGATCTAAGTTGAACGGTTAGGATCAAAGTGGTAGTTTTAAGCTGTTTGCTGACATGGCATACTTGTTGATTGGGCAAAATGACTAGGATGTGGGTTTAAATGGTGGGAGGGTAAAATTGTCTAGATATGAAGACTGGTCAGACCATGGTCAAAGGCTTGGTTGACCGGCTTCAAATGGGAAAATGGGGGGTATCTCTAAGAGTTTTCAAATCTGGGGGGTATCTCAAAGAGTTCATATTTTTTGGGGGGTATCTCTAAATCCCCCTTTATTTTATGTTATGCTTCTCTTGAAAGCATCTCGTCCAACTCTTATTGGTTGATTATTTTCTGAAATCTTTGTTGTACGATGATATGCTAAATATATAACAATGTTGGGATGTATCAGATGTCTATAGACTATAGTTATACATGATATGTTAAGTATATTCTTTATGGTAAGTTCTTTATAATCCTTAATTTCTTTGTCTAGATTCCAGTGACATTACTCCTATGTCAATTTCAAAAGGAAGCTGATGGGAAACCTGAATTATTGCGGTTTTCAGAAGTGGTCAATCTTTTTCATGAACTTGGTCATGTGGTAAGCTGAAAAGAGAGGGCCTTTATTATGATTACACATTTATTGGTCTAATTCAAAGAAGAGTTTGCTTTCTGTTAAATAAGCATGTTTAGCACAGGCTAACTAATTCTTTTTTTTTCTTTTATCATGGAGGGATCCACAAGATAGTCAGCATCAATGTATTTTCAGTTTACACTATCGCCATATTATATGATGCTCTTATGTTCTTACGTAATGAATTTATCTGGAATTCTTTTTGGTTGGGATGTCTTAGATGACACATGATTGAACTGCCTAATTAAACTCTTGTATCACTTTGTCTACTGAGTAACAAGTATCATACTGTTCAAAAATGAACTTCTATTGTATAGCAAGTGCCCATGTCATAATGATTTGTCTGGTATTATGCAGAACCTTGTAAGTTTTCCTCGTTGTTCTGTTTTGACCATTGAACCATATTTTCTGCTCCTTTTAAAATTTGAAATCTTTAGAAGCTCCTCTCCTGTCAATTTTCTTGTTGTTAGTTGTTACAAAGCCATGGCTGATATATAAGTCAAAAACAAGAAGGACCCTTTGTCATTGTGCATTAGACATACCAAATGTATTACTGGTCTGCACTCAAATTCTCATTTTGTGGTCTTTTATTTTCTACTTTAACTGTTGGACACAAATGCTGACCTCGTGTATGAACTCTCAGGTTTATCATATATGCAATCGTGCATCATATTCTAGATTCTCCAGCCTTCATGTAGATCCTGATTTTCTCGAAATTCCTAGTCAAGTTTTAGAAAATTGGTAAGACTGATATATGATGCAGTTACTTGTTCGCATCATATCACATGCTGCAGTTCTAATACAAATTTTGCATTCTAGGTGTTATGAAAGTTCTACTCTGAAGTTGATATCTGGGTTCCATCAGGTAAGCATTTTCAGAAAATAGTTTTGAATGTTCTGATTCAATTGCAGAGACAACACAACTATTGTGTTTTCCACTTTAAAGGTCCTGTCGTTTTAATAGGTTTTGTCATGTTTTTGACGATTAAAGTAATATGTTCTCTCTTTTGTAGGTCACTTCTTATATCTAACCAGATATGAAACCAATATGAAACATAAAAACCTAGTTCCCCGATCACTTATATGGAAAATATATAACCTAACATAATAATTTATGGTATAGGAAGTGGAAATGAATATGAACGGAATGGTGTTATGTGTAGTATTATCAAGATAAAGCCAGTTACTCGATCTTCTATTTCATATTTTCATCTTTTTGGAAATATACAACACATTTCACTGCTATCTTTTGGTAGAGCCAGTATATACAAGAACACATAATAATGAATTAAGCCTATATGAAAGGAAAACGGTTTGGTTATTCTTTTGGTTATCTTGCCATAAATGAAGCTATAATAGTTTGAGGTTATAAGATTAAATAGTAAGTGACTCTTGTTCAGAAGTCCCAGAGGGGATTTTTGTGTGATCATAAAAAAATGGAATTAGTGGCTTTCTTACTAAGTAAAAGTTTACATGATTAGTCACTCAGTCTTGTGATTACTACTATATTCTATGCTTTTCTTTTTTTCTTCCAAACCTTCTTCAAATAATAATGTGGAAAAAGAAAGAAAAGGGTAAACCATCAAAGCAGATTTTAAGTTGCATTATGATTTAGCTGGTTGCAATATCACCAACTGAATATTATCTAGTTCACTTGCTTGTGTTTGTTTAAAACATTAGCAATGTAACAGCCATGCCTTTCTTTTATGAGCTTACCTGTTTTGTATTTGAAGTGGAATATATTGTTGGCACTTGGCAGGATATTACTAAGCCTATCACAGATGAAATGTGTGCTTCACTGAAAAGGAGGAGAGATTCATTTTCAGCACTTAAAATAAAGCTCGAAATTCTTCATTGTGAGCCATCCTAACATTTTGTAGTACCTAAACTCGCAATTTCCTCTATAAATTAGTTGGGAACTGAACAAGAGATGGAATTATTAATGTGGTCTCCAATGTAGATGAAAACATTTGCTCGTTTGTGAAGGACCTCTTTGTATCTTGGCCTATAGTGGCTAGCAAACTGAATAATATAAGTTGTATTTTTTTATGAGAATACACTTAATGTATGAGTTTTCATTTGGTAAAATTTCACTTTGTACAGTAGCTTAAATGTATATATTGTATTTTTGGATGCTCAGGTCTTTTCGATCAGATAATGCATTCTACTGAAAATGTTGATGCACTGGAGTTACTAAAGCATCTCCATCCAAAGGTAAAACCTAAGTGGTTCTGGTAGTTTGTTTCTAAATAATGTTTGCGAAGTCGATTAGTAGATATTTATGAAGTGCATTTGAGCTCTCCAGGTTATGCTGGGTTTGCCAATGCTAGAAGGGACTAATCCAGCCTCATGTATACCTCGCTTTGCCATTGGTTATGATGCTGCTTGCTACAGCCGCATTTGGAGTGAGGTTCGCACCAGGCCCCTTATTTGCATTCATTTTCTTTATCCTGTCTTTTTTCCCTTCCCTTGACTTATCTTGTCCTATTTGTGAAGTAACACTTACGATGATTGATGTGGCCTGAAAATAGGTATTTGCCGCTGATATATTTGCTTCGAAGTTTCAAGATGGGTTGTCAAATCATTATGTAGGCCTGCTGTTTAGGAGTAAGGTACACTTCAGCTTTAGTTTATCCTCTGGTTCTAGGCATTCTTCTTTATGGATGATCTCTCAATGAACTTGATGAGAATCCGAGAATATGATGGTTGTTTCTGCAGGTATTGGCTCCAGGAGGAGCAAAGGAACCTCTTGAGCTTTTATCAGATTTTCTGGGAAGAGAGCCATCAGTGGAAGCATATATTGAGAGAAAAGCTAGGAATAGCTTGTGATCGCGGTAGGTTTTGGGTTTACTCTGTCATTATTCAATATGCATTTTGCAATTGACCCAATTTTGTGATTGTTTCGTCATTTTGGATAGTATTTGGTTGCCAGCCTTTTTGTGAGAAATCAATGAATTTACTAATTCTGTGAGGGTCAGTTGTCATTTTAGGAGTAGCAAAAATCATGTAACTGAAATTTTGTAGGATAAACGAAGGCTCACAAAGTCCCATATTTTTCTTCTTCCTAACAACTGGTGTATTTCTTGATTGTTTATCGAACTATTTCCATTTCTTTAGCTACCAAACTAATCATCACCTGTTTTGATGTATTGCTGAAACTGAAAGAATGATTGTTGATCAATGCTAGTATTATTTACCTTTATGAAATCACTAATCCAACATAAAACTGAGGGAATGGGAAGGATTAGTTAAGCATTACTTATGTTATGGTTGTAGCTTCTTGATCATCAACAAGTGACTGATCAGCCTGGTGCTCATGCCGAATGGCCATAAATTTTCTGAGGTATATAATTCATATACATTATCTCTGAATCTCGTATGTTAACCATTTGAATTATCTTTGTTGTCATGTAAAATTTACATGTTCAATCATCAACAGCATTTTAAGCTTGTACTCAAGTTTCCTTCAGTGAATGAAATAACCAGGTTTAATAGCCTCAAGCCAGGTGTAATTATTATCTCTTTGGAGTCGATTTCATGTCTTCATCTCATATTCATTAAAGTTGGTGAAGTGAAAACTCAACATTTGAGTCGTGCCACATAATGAATTGGCCAGGTTTTTAGATCTCACAACATTCCCTGCAGCAGTGGTCTCCTTTCCTGATTATTTCATTCATTCATATTAGCCATCCGTATGTTATCTCTTAATTAAATGTGTGCCCTAGTCAGGAACTCAGGATGGTCTTCAGGTCATGATCAATTAAACCTTTGTCCGTAACTGATGGTTGACCCAAACAGTTCACATAACCATACAATACGCCCCATCTCAAATAACTTGGTGTGGGCCAATTTAAAGCTTCATAGATAATGTTGTTCAGTCATCAAGTTATTGGCAGGTTTAGTGATGGCCCTCTGGAAGGACATCATCTGATTTTGATGTAGCATATGAATTTGGTCAATCTGTGGCTTAATTCATTGATCTTGTACACCTTGTTTGACGTCTAGATTTAAAATGAAAAAAAAAACAAAAAAAAAACACAGATTTTAGAAAGTTGATTTTGACATCCACAAATTAGTGTTGATAATTATATTGTCCAATGGTAAACAAGTTTCTAGTTTCTTTCTTCATGTTGTACCCTTCCTTCTCCTGTTCTCCCACACCTAACACCACTAAGAAAATGATGGTTTTTGGTTCATAAAAGTCTAGTTAATTAGAATTTGCATACAAATATAGCTCTGGAAATCCCAATACCCCTCAAACTGTCTCTCTTTCTGTTATGCAATATCAGAAAAACACACCAAAGGGTAAAGACTAAAGACATAAAGTACATACTATGGTTGACCTGAATTTGTGACCTTTATATTTACATTAAAAATCAGAAGACATATGCTGTGGTATAATAATACTATTCAGTTTTAAAATGTCAACAAATTATTATTCTCATGTTGAGAGCATTTAAGGGTTGAAATAAGCATTGATGTTTTGCTTGTGAGTGAGTCTGAGATCATTCAAGGTTCAGATCTTTCTATGCATGTGCATTGTACATATATATATATTGAATCAAAACTTAGGTACAAATCACAGCACACCAATGAGTTAAATTACTCAACAATTGACCACATTCTTCATTTAAACATTTGACTTCATCTTCTTAAAAATTATTCAAAGAAGAGCAACTAATTCTCTTAATGGGAATCCATCTATTTATACTTGGTCAGTCATTAAAAATGTGAAAATTGGTGAATGGTGATTTAAAATTGTATACTATTTGTAGGTTAGGTACACTGAGGAAATATTCCAAATCCAAAAATATAATATCATCATCATCATAAGCAATCCAACTAAATAAAAATTAGAAAATTGTTTGGAAGGAGTTCATCATTAACATCTGACCTAATTTTGTTCCACTAATAGCATGGCATAGCAAAGTCAAATGCATAATTTCTAATGACAGTGACATTTGCAAATTTAATCAGTATGTCTTAATCTTCAATTATCATTAGTAAGATAATCTAAATCTTCTAAAGTTTATCTGATGAGAGTGACTACAATATCTCTAAGTTTTCACCAAAATGAATTTCTACAAAAAAAATTCACACATACCATTAAAATCCAAAGTTCAAAATTTTGCTTATAGGTGTCGAAAATCGATATAAATACCCGAGAATATATTGAAAAACCATGATTTAGATCTATAATTAATAATTATCTTGGTATTACATCTGTTAATAGTAAAATGAAAAACAAGATAAACAAAAAAAAAAAGTAAAAAAGTAGAAAAAAAAAAACAAAAAAGTAAAAAAGAAAAGAAATCAGAGTGATAGAGAACATGACATGAGTAAAGCATAAAAAGCAAAAGACAAGCTGGAGGAAAGTGTTTTCTTTCCAAATCATCACACTTCTCTTTCCATTTCTTCTATTTCTAAAAAAAATTCTTCATTTTAGTTTATAAAGTTATTGATTTCGTGAAAAAAAACCCTGCTTGACAAGCAAAGAGATCAAAACACACAGAGAGAGGGAGAGAGAGCAAAGGGGTTTGTTGGAAACAGTTGTTTTGTTGTCTGTCTCTGACCAATTTGATAGTTGGTGAGTTTTTTTTCCTTATTATTTCAGTCAAATAGAACCAAAAAATTTCTTTTTTTTTCTTTCTTTCAATCTTCAATTTCAACTACTTAGAGAGTTCTATTTATATGTAAGTATACATAAACACTTTAATCTTCTCTTCTATTAATTTGGGTTTTTTCTCTCTCTTACTTTAATGTAGGATTTTTATAGTTCATAACCAGATCTTGGGGAGCTTTCGATCTAGTTTAAAAGTTATTAACTTTTTTGGGAATTTGTTTTTGTTTATAGATTTCATAAAATGGGGTTGTTGAATCATTGTTGATCTTTTGTTTTTAACGGTTTTCTGCATATGGGGTTTCGATTTTATGATAAAAGGTTTATTTTTTAGTCTAGATTCTGGAGTTTGAGAGAGAAGGGTAGGTGAATTTCATGTATTTGTCTGATTTGTGATTTGTTTTTTTATTCAGATGAAAAGCAAAGTTCCTTCATTAGATTTGGAAGAAAGTGAAGGTTAGCAAGCTGTACTAGGTTAGTAGGTTTTGGGTGATTTGGTACAGAAGCAGTATTTTGGGGGTGGGAATGGCAAGTGATTTGCGATGTTCTTCAATTGGGTTGTCTTGAAATGATGAGTTGAAGTTCTGGGGTTTGGTTGAAGGAGCTTTTTTAAGCTGTCTGTTAGCAGATTTTGAGGAATTTAGCTTCTGTTTTCTATTCGTGTTTTCCAGTTATGATCAAACAGATACTTGGTAGGCTCCCTCGCAAGCCATCTAAGTCAGGTGAAAATCGTGATTCAGGGGGTTCTTCTGCTCCATCAAATGCCTCAACTAGTTCTAGAAGCAGTGATACAATGAGTAATAAGTCAGGGTTTTCGAGCAATAGCAATGCTCTTAGTTCTAATGCTTCAAGCTTGGGGCTGAATAATGGGACCAAACTTCCCCAAGTAGCTAATTTAAAGTTGAATGGTAGTTTGGCTACTTCTCCATATGAAGCATTGCCTTCTTTTAGGGATGTGCCAAGCTCAGAAAAGCAGAACTTATTTATCAGAAAGTTAAACATGTGTTGTGTTGTATTTGACTTCACTGATCCAACAAAAAACCTCCAAGAGAAAGATATTAAGAGGCAGACATTGCTAGAGCTCGTGGATTATGTTACTTCAGCCAATGGGAAGTTCACAGAGATTGTAATGCAAGAAATAACGAAGATGGTGTCTGTAAATTTGTTAAGAACTCTCACTACTCCGCCTCGTGAAAATAAGATCTTGGAAGCTTATGATCTAGAAGAGGAGGAGCCCTCAATGGATCCTGCATGGCCCCACTTGCAAATTGTGTATGAATTTTTTTTGAGATTTATTGCATCACCAGAGACGGATGCGAAATTGGCTAAGAGATACATTGATCACTCGTTTGTTCTCAGATTGCTAGATCTTTTTGATTCAGAAGACCCTAGAGAGAGGGAGTACTTAAAAACCATTCTTCATCGCATTTATGGAAAGTTTATGGTACATCGGCCATTTATCAGGAAAGCTATAAACAACATTTTCTACCGCTTCATCTTCGAAACAGAGAAACACAATGGAGTTGCTGAGCTCTTGGAGATTTTGGGCAGTATAATCAATGGGTTTGCTCTTCCACTGAAAGAAGAACACAAGTTGTTCCTTATTCGAGCTCTGATACCTCTTCATAAACCAAAGTGCATACCAATGTACCATCAACAATTATCGTACTGTATAACACAATTTGTAGAGAAAGATTGCAAACTTGCTGATACTGTTATAAGGGGTTTACTAAAGTATTGGCCTGTAACAAATAGTTCAAAGGAAGTCATGTTCTTAGGAGAGCTCGAGGAAGTGTTAGAGGCAACTCAGTCCCCAGAGTTCCAACGCTGTATGGTTCCCCTATTTCGCCAGCTAGCTCGTTGCTTGAGCAGTTCACACTTTCAGGTATAAGCATTTGAAGGCTGTCTTACTTGCTGTTTTATTTTTCCTGTTTTCTTGTTTGTATTCGCAAGATCTATGTCTCTATGATATAGTACTTCAGTGTGTCATGATAGCTGAAAGGGCGTAATACGTATTCATATATACTGGTATGGCGAGGACAAGTCTGTACTTGATGGTATAAAGAAACATTTGGTATTGAAAGCATTTATACCACCCATTTAACAATAATATTAGGGGACCACATGGTTTTCTCCAACATCTTACATTATTTTTATAAGCTATAAAAGCTGGTTCTCAATCTTAGGGTTTGCTGTTATCCATTTTTGTTATGAACTAGATTATATAAGATACATTCCAGTATCAAAATCTTGTGCTTATTATAAATGTTTTCAATCATTAATTTCTATTAAACATTAAGATACATTCCAGTATCAAACAATCTATCATTATGGGTAGTATCCAATGGCTAAGAAGATTCACATCAACTTGGTGGCTCTGAAAACATTATCCATTTTTTAATCTGTTTCCAATTAATACTAACTACCAAGTATAACAATGTGTTTTGGTTGAATTTCTCTTGATTTCCCAGGAAAGTCCCCAAATTGTGACGACGAATGTGTTCATGTTGCCAAAAGTTAGAACAAAACTAACAAAATTCCTTCGTCGAGATTTTACAAATATATCTCCTAAATCCTAATCCAAACCGATACAACATACAAGAGAAAACTAAGTCTAGTTTATTATTCCTACCACTCGGAGAGGAAATATTAAATGGTTCGATCTCAGTTTTCCACGATTTGCAGAAACACGAAACATTTAACATATGCCTATATTATTATTAGAACAATTATTATTTTGAAATATTTTTCTTATAAGTAAAAGGTATATTGATGATAAAAGCCTAGCAACACTTCCCCAGCTCTATCAAAACCAAAGAAGTCAATAAAGTTAATTAAGTACCAATCTATAACCCCATTACGTCATTAAAATAACTAAAAAAGCACCATGTTTACAAGACTACCCATTCTTAAAAGCAACCATACCCACCTAATTTCGGGCCCCCTTACTCAGTATCCCTCTCGTCCATATTCATTGGCATCACCATAAAAGTTCATTAAGAACCATTTATTTTCTCAATAAATGGAAAAAGGCGAACAAATTAAAAAAATATACGTCAACTATCCCTTTGATATGTATTTCTTGTTGGTGCATTTGGTGTGTAATTAGAAGAATGTGACGAGGCCGTTTTCTATTGCTGTTTTTGTCATTCTATGGCATAATAGCAATAGTTACACTAGCTTTTAAGCTGCTAGGAGTAATGATTGCAACCTAGTAAAATGTTGTTTTCTAACTACTGATCCTTCTATCTGTTCAAAATTTTATTTGTATTTTGTTACATTATGAGAAAGAAGTCAATAAATAATGTGAATCACTTTGAAGGAGGTGTTATTTAGGCGTTTATTATCACCTAGGAAAAGGTACACACGATGACACTAGCCGGCTATTTTTAGATTGCATCGATTCAATTGATATTTTGCACCAGCCACCAGTTAACTCTTACAAATGATGGTTTCAGAATTGATTGAGTATGTTCTTGCATGAGATAAAAGAGGGTTCTTAATTAGCTATATGTAAGGTGTTTAACGGAACATGCATCATATGTATCACGACGTCTAAAATCCAACAACAAATATATGGTTTCATCCTTACATTCACTTGAAAAGTTTCAAAAATTTATGAAGAGTCCAAGTCTTCTTGGTGTCATTAATACCATTGGTAAGTAATCTTTGATGTAGTGAAGAATGAAAGATTTAGATAATGGTTTTCAAGTGGAAATGCCACTATTACTCAACTTAAATAGTATATCTTGAATTATTCTATGACTTTAGTGCCTTCCGGTTGAAGAGATTCTGGGCCAAACCACTGGAGATCAGCTAGTGCAGAACTAAAAGAATATTTGAATTCAAAATTTTGCCCTAGTAGTGCCAGCCAGGTTTTTTCTATAAGACCAAACTATGTCAATATTAATATGTTATATTCTTATAATTTAGTCGCTAAAAGTGCCGTTTCAATTGTCAGAAGCATAAGAATATAGAAAGAGTTAATGACAAATATTGGATCTAGGTCTGGACATGCATAACGAAGACCATAAATGCATGCCGTGAGGAACTTTTAACGTGCATATTTCATTATCATAAAGAGAACGAGAGACTAAATTTATTCGTACAAAGATCGTAATATGTTGACACTTGCCAAGTGAAATTAGCATTAAGCTACAGTTGATGGATACTTAGGATCAAACTGTAAACCCCATCTTTAAGATATACCAGAGTTGTTGATTGGTAGTGAATAATGGTGATAGTGTTGATGAGACTGGATACACACTTAATAGAATTATGTGGTTGTGATGTGATGAGTGCAGGATTGTGTCTTAGCCCATTAGTCTGCCTTTTATTTTATGTTATTTAGTTCCCATTTTTGTTAGGGTTCTTCCTTGCCAAGAAATACGTAAGAGTAAGGGCTTGTAGCCTTGTAGTCAAAAGAGTTACATTATTAAGTTTTTAAAGTTGTGATTTCTAGGGTTTTCTTTTGTAGAACCTAATTTCTTCTTCAATGTTAATTGATGTTTTAGTTGAGTTCTTGCTTCCGCAACTCTAATATACATCAGGTTGCTTAGACTACTCGAAAGACATTCTAGGTAGACCTAGACCATGATAACAGTGCAGTTTGCAAAGTAATTTGGCTCTGAAAAATGTTCTTTTGCTAGCTGTCAATACTGAGGCACTATGAAACTTTATAAACAGCCAAATGAACTGTGTATGCTTTATTGAGGATTTGAGGTAAAGGTTTTAGGTAATGAAGTAGAGTATTTTGCAACTTCAAATGGGCAGTCGGATGACTGAGACACTATTATCAAGAAGTCAGCCATTAACTTTAATAGTTTGATAAGAGAGAAAGATTAAATAAGGGTTTCTATATGTGTGATGAAGATCAGAATTATAGCACTGTGAAATAACACTTACATTGAAGGTCCCAAATGATTTATTGAAAGGCCATAAGAGCAGCTTGAGGTATTTAGAGCTAATGTGAGTGTTTGTATCAAAGCAGTCATAATTTATGATAATTTTTCATGGGGAAACAAATCTACTTGAACGGGTAATGATAGTTGTAGTAAGCATTCATAATGGTGGACTTTGTTCTCATATATTTTGAGAGCGTCTATACCTCTGTTCACACAGCATCTGCTAGTTCCTTGTTTTGTTTGTTTTCCCTCATTTAAATCTCTAAGGTGTTTGAATTTCTTAGTTGCGTATTATGGTGGGCATGCTATCTGCTAGACATTTCTGAACATTATTGGAGTGCATTGGGCTCTGAGAAGGTCTATATTTATGGTTTGGTTGCCATCTGCTAGAATTTTTCTGAATTTGATTGAGAGTTTATTTGGTTCTTACTTCTAGATATTTTGAAATGCCCTATGTTTATGCCTCTAGCCACATGCCATCTGCTAGTTCCTTGATTTGTTTGTTTTCTCTTGTTCAAATTTAAGGGGTTTGAATTTTTTGTTTACTGTTCTATTGCAAACTGCACGTTTTCAGCATGATGTGCAGTGCACATTGTATCTACTGAAACATTTGTGACAAAAGTCAGAGTAGAAGTAAGGTTATGTAAATAGAGTAATAGACTTACCAATCCCATGACTCTTTTAATGATTGACCTATTAATTCATTGTAGGTGGCGGAGAGGGCTCTATTTTTATGGAACAATGATCATGTCGAGAACTTGATCAAGCAAAATCGAAAAGCTATATTACCCATTATATTTCCCGCTTTGGAGAAAAATGCTAGGGAGCACTGGAACCAGGCTGTTCAAAGCCTTACACTTAATGTCCGCAAGATTTTCTCTGATCTAGATCCTGAGCTATTTGAGGAGTGCTTGCTCAAGTTTCAAGAAGATGAAGCTAAAGAGACGGATATTAAGGGAAAGCGAGAAGCAATATGGAAGCGCATGGAAGATATTGCTCTGTCAAAGGCTGCTAGCAACGAAGCTGTTCTTGTTCGCCAAATGATAGCACCACATACATCTTCGGTCTAAAATGGATATTGTTTATTGGCTGTTTCGACAGCCTTGTATTTTTCAATGGATGTGGGAGTCATGAAAGAGCATGTTTAAGAGTTGAAATGTTCATGGGTCGTCATTCAGTGGCTTACTGATCAGCCGTATTCTAATCGTTTTTGATTGTCAGTCCCAAGGGTCATGATTCATGAACACTGCTGTATAGGGAAACGCTAGCCCAATTTCTGCTTTCATACTGAGACTTTGTATATACAGGAAAGATCAATATTTTTTACAAGCTACTGTATTTCATTTTCAAAGGAACAGTGGTAATAGTTGTGGCCGTTCTCTGTTTGTGCTATGAAGGGGCTTGCTGTAACAGGTATTACTTTAAAATCTGCCTCTTTAGCTTCATCTTCTTGAACCAATAACAATACCCGAATTTAATTTCAAATGGTTATTCTGGTATTTGTTGAAGTAGCACTCTTCATGTAGAGCTCTGTTTATCTTTATTGCTTTTGTGAAGGAATTACTTTTTTTTTTTTTGGATAAGTTAAGATTTTATTCAGAATCTAAAGCTTTAAGCATCCTGATCAGCATGCTATAGAAGCATCGCCAGGTAGTTGAAATACAATAACAGAGATATCGCAAGAACAAATACAAGGAAATGAACAGCAGCACGCAAAAGAGTTTCTGTTGTCTATACCTCATGAATACGAAATCTGTGTCAACTAAATGAGTTCTCTACAAACCTCGCCTGTACCTCTCACAGCACAAGTGGTTGTGTGGATAAAAAAGATTTCCTCCCAAGGGAAAGTTGGATTAAGGAGTTACTTGTCTTGGAGGAAAGGTTGTTGGCAAGTTTGACAGGATAGGATGCCATCTTGTTGATCCCACAAATTCCCTCCTGGGCCTCATCTCTTTGCATCCTTATGTAACCACTCTCCCCCCAATCCAATCCCCATGAGTTCTTCACGAGCCAGTACTTGACCCCTTCATTTGTCTCGCCATATCCAACAATTGCAACCCCATGGTCCAGATTTGTTCCACAGGTTCCACTGAATACTCCCTGGTAATTGATTTACATTTCAGTATTTCACACAATTTAAGAATTGAATTCGGACAATGATAATTTTCTTCTGTCAGTGTATAAATGTACCGTATAGTTAACCTGTCCTTCTTCATTGAAGGTGTTTAATAGAACTAAATAGGATAGTTGAAAGGAATGCTTACCCTCCAATAGAATTGAAAGTATACTCCTCCAGCTTCTATTGCTACTGAAACTGGCTGATGCGAAACAGCTTTCAGCAGAGCGTTGGTATTGTTGGCTGGAACATCTTCATAACCATCTATGGAAACTGCGGGCGATGATGTCTGCAATACAAAAAATGGACTGTGTGTTCACTATGTAGGCAATTGAACTTGAGCAAGTTTGAGAATTGTCGATGAAAAGAATTGGGCTAACATACCCTTTTGATGTCACATTTGTTATCATTGGCATTGTATGGATATCTGGCTTCGGTGCTGATTCCACCATTCTCAACAATAAATTTGAAAGCATAGTCCATGAGTCCTCCATTACACCCTTCATTTATTTTCTTGTCACAATCAATCAGTTCTTGCTCGGACAAAGAAATCAGCTTTCCTGTTCTGATCTGGTTGATCCCTTCCACGGCAGCAACAGTTGAGAATGCCCAGCAGCTACCTACAGTTCCCAAATACAATATTTAACCATTATTATCACAGCACTAGTTATGCATTCATGCTATATAAATAGACTAGGGCGCCTCTCGCACTTACCACATGGTCCTTGATCTTTTGCACTAGTAACAGCGCCATTGTCTCTCCAATCAATATAGCTTGGTAATGGCTCAGTAACATTCTCATACATGAAACTTTGCAACTTTTTACTCCTAGTTTGCTGAAACATCTTGGGAGACCTAGTATATTTTGCCCGAAACTCGTCATTACTCAAATCTGCAAACTTGTTTAATCCCAGAGTGTAAGTTACATTTGGTCTATTATTGCTTGCGTGTATGAGCCGCACGTTGTTCTTGAAAATATGATATCTCTTCAATAATTTATTCTCGCAGCCTTGAACATGAACAGTATTATCAGATTCTTTCTCGTAGGGACGATGGATGGATCGCCATTTTGAATATAAAGAAAGAAGACTTTGCTCAGATTTGATATCCTCATCAGTGACCTTCATAACAATGCCATGAAGTGGTGATGCAGAGGAGGTGAAAGGAAGAAGGCATAGAATGACAAATACAATGAGTTGCATTATGGTCATGTATGTTTAAGGTAGTGAAGTTAGACTGGTGGTGGAGTGTGTATATATAAAGGTAAATTAGTTTCCTTGGTTTAAGAGGCTTTGTGTGAGAAAAAGCAGCAAGAAAGTGATTACTTAAAGGCTGGTTCACTTGTTAGGTTTGCTTTTCAGCTATCTCTATATCTGTTTTGATTTGCATAACATATCCCATCAACAGATTAAGGTGCATAATGCAGGATCAAATTATGTCAACTTCATCTTGAGACTTTAGGCTGAAGTTAAATAATTACTCTTAATATAAAAATTTAATAATGCCGAAATTTAATGGATCTAGGCTGCCATAAAAAGATAATATCTTTTTTTTCTGCCTCATTTAATGGATCTGTTTATGGGGTTGTTTAATGGATCTGCCATAACTTGGAAATTCTTGTAAATTGGTTTGGTTTGAAGAAATGGATGACCAAAACCTTCACATTAGTTGAATGGTTGCTGCCAAGACACGTTAATTCACACACAAAAGTGAATAGATTAGTATGGCTGGTTATAATTGTTGGAGATAGAAGGACTAGAAGCGTGAATCGGGTGGGGTGGAGTGTGGGTATGGGTATATATAGAAGAAATTGTCAACATACTGGTGGATGTGGATGTGAATGTGAAGGCAAATGGGTTGATTAGTTGAATGTTGTCGTCCACAAATGCCAATGGAGATGTCCAGTTCTTAAATTATGAAATGCAATAATAAATTGTGATTAGATTTTGTATTGATAAGAAACAAATGAGGCCGAAAAAAAAGATAGTCGTAGAAATCTCCTCGAGTTCTTGTTGAGTGTGTTTTGAAAAGAGATATGGAGATATCTCTCCTGGTTTAACAACGTGAAAGATATTACATACTATGTAAATGTACGTGCTTCGCGCATGCATGTCTTTATATTGGAAATATGCACACAGTATGTCTTTATATTGTGTATACATTGTGTCATACAATAATTTTTATATTAGTCGATAATCTGGTAATATTATAATAAATAAAATAATTTACATTTTATGGAACTGGGTTTTACATGATATCGGGTCCAATTATTAAATTTGTGATATGTGATGATGTCATTGGTCCTCTACGTGACTACGTGCATATATGATAATTTTATGTCAATAAGTATGTTCCTAATTTATTGAATGAGAAGTACAGGGGCGTTTTATAATTTTATGAAAAAATATTTTGATATTTTTAAGTTTTAACATAATTTAGGGGTATTTATATAATTATATATAAAATATGGGGTTGATAATTATTTTCAGTAGATTTCTGATAGCTGATAAAAATTATAGGTAACATTTGGGGTTGAATGTAAAAAATTAGTAGATTTAGAGTTCAAAATAATTACAGGAAGAGATTTGAAGCCAAAAATAATGAAGGAAAAAGATGTGTTGGATATATATAGGGCTGGCAATGGACCGGGCTAGACCCGAATTTCGATCCGAACCGAACCGATAAGAGCATGTTTGGTACTATAATTTTATGTTTGGTTCTGGTCCTGTTTCTAAAAATAAAACCCGATTTATTGGATCAGGTATGGAATTATTAGATACCGAACCGATATGGACATGACATGAATTCTTTAGTTATTTTAAATAATTTAAATTTACTAACGCTTCAAATATGTCATAAAAACTATATATTTAAGAAACTTGATGTTTGCAAATATAATTTCTAATACTAAGTACCTTCCAAATATATATCAATTACCTTAAAAAACATACAAATCAATAAAATCATTTATCATATTTACCAAATATATTGAGATTCTAAAAAAAGTAAAATATTTTTCTAAGTTGGTGTACATAAGTTTAACAAATCAATTGTTAGCCAAAAGATCTGGATCCAACCCGGATCCGATTCGTTAAGGTTTAGTACGGGTATGGTTTTTCACTTTTGGACCAGATAGGGTCTGGATCTATTAGGTTTGTTAATGGTTCGGGTCTAGTATTTCTAATATCCGGTCCGAATCGGTCCATTGCCAGTCCTAGATATTGTATGGGTTGGGTTTATAATACATGGGCGGATGGGCCTGTGTGTGTTGGGTATATAGTATGGGCTGGGTTTATAGTACATGGGCTGATGGGCATGTGTGTGTTGGTTATATAATATGGGTTGGGTTTAGAATACATGGGCTGATGGGTTGTGTTAAAATATGTTTGACATGTGTCGAAAAGTCTGTGTCTGGTGGTGGAAGGACAAATGACGTCAGGATACTGTTCATAGGCCTGCTATCATTAAGGTAGTAAAGATATACCCTCTTGTGGTATTTAATGTATGTAACTGAATAATACATTTGAGCCCTTGGATCTAGTAGAAATCAACACACTATATGGGTTGTCAAGATAGATGTCACCCAAAGATGGCAACCTAGACACCCTTTGGGCGTGGCTGAACATGGATAGCAGCTGTAGAGCACTGAGGGAGAGCATGAGGTTTGAGGAGCTGCTGCTCAGATAGGATGAGGTGATGGCTATTGAAGTGACAACGTTGTGTTCTGTAATAGACTAACAACGGCAAATGACAAGTCTGTGGCCTATGAGCCTGGTGTAAAGGAGGATGTTGTCCTCTTGGTTTTGTGTTTTATCTGACGGTGTAGGACCTGCACGCTGATCAGACATTGTAATGGTTACCAAGTGAGACTTCTAATATATTTTTACATTATCAAAAAAAAAAAAAAAGTCATCGGGAATTAATTTTCCACCACAACAACCAAGTAGGGGTGTTAAGTGAGCCGAGCAGCTCCAGCTCAACTCAGAATCGGCTCGGTTAAAGCTCAGTTGAAGCTCATTCGTTTAACTAAAAGAGCTGAGCTTGAATACAAAACAAACTCGTATGATATTTAGGCTTGGCTCGAGCTCGGCTCATTTTTCAACGAACCAAACTTGAATATTCCAAAGCTCGGAAAGCTCGGCTCAAATACCATTATTATATGTAATTTAGCTGAGTAGCTCGATATCGGCTTGGTTAAAGCTCCGCTCGAAGTCGTTCGTTTAGTTAAACGAGCCAAGCTTGAAGCTCATATAAAATTTTGGCTCAAGCTTGAACATACCAAAGCTAGGCTTGTTCGGTTCGAATAACACCTCTACATCGAAGACCTACATCCTGAACAAAATAAATAAATAAAATCATCCAAACAAAAGATTAGTAATAGATAAAAAAGAAAAAAAAAAGGTATTTTGTATTTGGTCCCTCTAGAACATTAGTATTTAGCAAGTAGTATAGAATTTTTTGTTTATTCGTGTTTGCTCCCTTTTTTGTTACTTGACTGTCAGTCAACCAAGTTGACTGAAGTCACGCCATCAAACTTTTTTATATACCCAAACTACCCATGCATGTGCTTGGCATCTGTTTTTCTTAAACAAAAAAGTTTAACTCAAATTAGTAGAAATGCAACATGTGACCAGATCTGATAGCTTCGTCCCAAATTATTTTTCTAAGCTTATGAAATTCATCAACTTGGTTTTAAGAAATTATTTCTCTAGAGATATACCCAGTTCAATTGGATTTGTTTGATTTCTTTATCTTGATAACAAACATTTTAGGTTCAAATCCGACAAGCTTCAATGGGCTAATGGATTTGTTGGTACTCTTCCCACAGCAGCGGTGGACCTCGCAGCGAGGTTTTGAGGCACCTCAGAACTTATGCTTATCTCGCTTGCGCCTCAATTTTCCCATTCCCCATGGCACACTCCCTACTTCGAACTCGTGTTCAATTTCAAACCCATTGTCATTCTCCACATCCATTTCTTCTCACTTGACATCACTCAAATTTTATTTCTTTTTACTTGGATTTTTAATCAAAACCAAATTCCGTTCTCATTTCTTTCGTTCAAGTTATTTTTCTATAAATTTCTATCGCCTGTATCTTTGCTCAATTGAGTTCAATTTATTTTTCTATAACTTTTTGTCGCCTGTTTCTTCGCTCAGTTGAGTTCAAGTTATTTTTGTATAAATTTCTATCGTCTGTATCTTCGCTCAATTGAGTTCAATTTATTTTTCTATAAATTTCTATCGCCTATATCTTCGCTCAGTTGAGATCAATTTATTTTTTTATGAATTTCTATCGTCTGTTTCTTCGCTCAGTTCTTGTTCACTTTATTTTCGTATAATTTCCTACCGCATGTCTCTTCACTCAGATCGCGTTCATTTTTTCTTCTTTACCCAATGGGTTTCACCCATCAACTAAAGAGGGGGCGATGTGTTGACCCCCCTTAACGGGCTCAAGCCCAAGTCAATTACAAGTTAAAGCCCAAGATTATAATCAATAAGAGCCTAAGCCCAATTCAATAATAATAAGGCTTAGGCCCGTTACTACATTCAATATCAATTATGGGCTTTATCTATTTTAAGTCCATTATATTCAATAAGGTTAATATGGTAATTCTACATCTTTATGGAGATTTCCTTAACCTAATCCAACTACAACTCCAATATCTCTACAACTCCTAATCCAATAACGATTTCAATATCTTTACAACTCATGTTCCTAATAAGACATGGGGTATATTGTCTTATCATTATATGGTCCAAATACATGGGACTACAACACCTACCATTCATTAGGGATCATGGGATCACATCCTAATCCCAATCAAACTCTACATTTGAAATAGAGTAGGCAACTAAGAAACAACTTAGTGCAACCATTATTAATCACCAAAATCTTATTCCTTCATCTTCATCTTCTTCAATAATTTAGATCTTAACATTAGGGGTTTCTTCTTGATCTTACATCACATTGGTGTGAAATCCGGTTGAAACACAAAGTTTATTGTAAAAACTTTATACAAATATATAGATATCAACAAATCTAACTTTTTCGGCTACCAAAACAGTGGTATAGGCAACGTGATGACAACATATCAAAGGAATCTTCTAAAACATGCATGAAACCAATCGTAATGATTATATATACCAGGCACGAAAGCTTTACGATCACAACAATATCTTTATCAAGGTGTAGAGATGGAATTGAACGTGTGATACATTAAACAAACACCAATCATACTAATTACCAATATAACAACAAATGCTATCCACGTAAATGTGTGATTTGATTGTTCACACAATGAATAAGTTATAGATTTTTTGTGTCGCAGAAGAAGACGTTTTAGGGTTATTTAGGTTAAGTAAAGAATTAGTTATTTAGAAGGTGAAATTACAATTATAGGGCTTTGTCTTTTGCCTTTGTACAATTCTTTAAGCTTATCAATAAAGTGAAATATTTTAAAAATATTTTATTAATTTACGATTTAACCATATTTATAAAGGTACTAGTTGTACCCGTGGCTATGCCACGTTAGTTTCGATCAGATAAATAGCTTTTGATTCTCAGAAAGTGGTAAATAATAGATAGCAAGACTAAACTTAAATCTTAGGAACTTGGACTATGGGAGTAAGATAAATAAATCTAAAAATCAAGTATTAAAAATACATATTTTTGTCATTGTTCCATCACATCTATTGTTACTTCAAGTATGCTTGTTTCCAGTTTTTGTTTGAACTTCCATATGTTCCATACCAGTATTGTTTATTTTGGTTGTCGAAGTATTTTCGAAGCTTCTACTTTTTCGATATATGTATTTGTGGATGTATTTTACTGCTTTGTATCCGAACGTTGGATTGAAGCTTTTATTGTTGTTTATGTTTGTGTTGATTGTTAACAGACCTTTTGGATTCATGGTTTTCTTGGGAAATTTTCAGTAGCTTTGTCCCCCTAAATGACAGAAATTTTATCCAAATCTTGTCATATCCCGAATGGTTTTAAGTCAGTTTTAATAACATAATGTTTAAAACTATAATCATCGGCTAACTTTGTCATGGAATTTAAATTCCAAAGAAATGAAGGGTACTAATGTAACAGTGAATGATAGGAGAGGGAGAGAGAGAGAGTGGGCAGAAAAGGGAGAGAAATAGAGACAGAGATTGACGAAATTCTTACTAAAGTGAAACACTTGTCTGCTTTGTCCTAACAATTATAGAAAATGGGTTTTTTTTTTTTTGTTTTTTTTTTTTTGAAAATGAAAACCGTATTCAAATAAAATAGCTATGCCCGGAATCTGAATTCCGATCTCCAACTCAAAATCTTTTAAAACTTAGCCATTTCTTTTCATTTTCCTAGGAACCAAATGCCTGCGAATCAAACACATCCTATCAACTCATATATTTTATAAAACCAAAAATATATTCTTGTTCATTATGATCACTTTTAATAATTTCAGATGGAGTATTGTGACATCAAGTGTGACTGTAAATGCAGTGTAAGGATACCAAGCAAGTGGATTGTTAGTTTTCACCATCAGTAGGCTGATAGGGTGGTCATTTCCATCTTTGTAACTGTAGCAATGGTCTCTAACATAGATGGACAAATTGAAGATTTAAGGCATCATTTGATGGTCTACATAGTAGTTTGTATTTTATTAAACACTAAAAAACCAAACCATATATAAAGTCTGATGAGCACACACAGTTTAAATGCACCATCAAATACCTCCCAGTGGACATGTTCCTCTTCGTACAGAATTATACCTAACCCACCCATAAAACAGAAACAACATAGAGTACACATACAAAACATATCTACCAGCATAGACAAAACCTACAACTAACCAGGCATGATCAACTACATCTTTATTCATACTCTAGTTGTCAAGAAACTATGATGCACTCTGTCCTTGTAATTTACAAACTAACTGCAGGCTACAAAAATCAGTTGAAAGGCACCCTACAATAGACCACTCAGCAGCACAGTCTTCCCAGTTCCTGTTAGGCCTGTAAAATGGGCCGGGTAGGGCTAGCCCGACCCTTGAACCCTCGAGCCCTCACACTTTAAGGGTCGGGCCAACCCTACCCTAAAAGATGAGAGGGTCGGGTTAGGGCGGGTCAACATAAAAATTATGAAAACCTCACCCGACCCTTAGCCCTTTATTTTAAAGGGTTGAGGGCCGGGCTAACGGGCCCGATTGATAGGGTCGATACATAGAATTATGTTTTACTTGAAAAAAATATGTGATCATGTTTTTATTAATATCATTTTAATATTTTTGAAAATACGTATAATATGTTTTAATTCTTAAATGTACAAATATATTTTTTTCACCATAAAATTTGTTATAGTATATGATATTATTTTATCCAAGAGCATTACAATTAATAAATACAAAGAACTCATAGTTAGATGTTATTTTCTTACTAAAATTTCAAACTTTAGAAATTTAATCCTAAATTTATAAAATTCTAGCATAATAAGTATAAAATACACATTTAAAATAATAATCTAATTACCGTTTATTGCATGCTCAATAATGAAATAGATGGTTAATAAAAAATAATTCTATTGAGAATCAATTTCTTTTAGTTATATAATAGTTTTTTAACAACTAGTTCGGAAAATATTCGATAAACATTTGATAAATATAATATAACTTAAACAAAAGTGATATCTATGTCTAATTGGAAAAATCTTTACGATTAAAACTCTAAAAAAATGTTCAAATTTTGATATATAGATAAATATATTAAAAATTATACATTTATTTATGAGGGCCGTAAGAGGGCTTTGAGAGGGTTAATTAGGGTCGGGCTAAGGGTAGGGTCTAAGATTTTCAAAGCTAAACCCTAACCCGACCCTTAAAAGGAGAGGGTCGGGCCGACCCTACCCTAAAAATCATAAGGGTCAAGCTTTAAGGGCTTTTTTCATTGAATGGGCCGGGCGGGCCGGGCCGGGTTTAGGGTCAAAGGGCCATTTTTACAGGCCTAGTTCCTGTTACCACACCATTACACACAAAAGAATTACAACTGATCAACATGCAGTTCATCAATGGGCTGATAGGGTAGTTATATCCATCGTTGTATCTCTGCAAGACTGCAACCATTGCTTTGAACAATGTTGTACGATGTTTAAATCGAGAATTAAAAATTGAGTAGGATCCCTTACCACTTGAGATACAACTGGTAACAAACAATTGAGTATGATCAACTTACCAAAAAAAAATAAAAAATGCAACAAACTCCTAACAAAATACAAACTTGTTGAGAATATAAAACACGTTAGAAAACATTAACATCAATATAATCAAATATGTTTCTCACCTTTATTGGAGCGACTTTGCTCATAGCAGAACTAAAGAAAAATTGGATCATATTTTCCTTACATCTCTCGCATATAGTGCATCCAAACACAAAATTGATATGATATTTGCACTATTGTATTGGATCTCGCATGTAGTCCAACATGACTACATGTGTTGAGGACCTTTATGAATGTAACACTGTCAGAGATTTCTCCTGCACACAACATTAAAGCAAGTGCAACTTTGTGTTCCCATATATAAATTGCAAATCCCTCAATCATTTTGTTCCAGGAAACAACATCATTATTTTGTTAATCCATAAAATTTTAGACTCACATCCACCAACCCATAATGTGCATAACCTGAAACCATCAAAGTCCATGTAATTATGTTGCTTGCTACCCTGCTTTTCTCAGTTCACAAAATGTTCTTGAAGCTTCGTTATAAAATTTGTTCTTTGCAAGAACTGAAAATAATTGTGTTCCATAACACCATATCAATTCAAAGAGATTGACCACATAAGCTACATCTCTTATGAAGGCATTGCAGACAAATTTGCTCATCTCACCTTCATTTCTTAAAAACGTGCAGTGCAGGTGCTCCATATAATGATATAAAAACTCCTTAGATTGTTTTCCTTGTCATCTCCAGAAGCTGTAGCTTTAACATTTAAATCACACATTTTGCTTGGGGCTGCCTGTAGTAAGTTGGAGAAAGTTACTCAGAAAAAAAAAAAAAAAAAAAAAAAGAGTGAACCATCATTTCCGTCAACTTCCAGCTATCAGATAATAGTATAATACAATAATATCTTCTTTCGAAAGACAAAATAGGGATTTTTCTAGCTGACAGATAATAAATTAGTCTACTGCTGTTTTTATGGTCGTATATTAATCACTTGTACTTTCTATAAAAGGAAAAAAATAACAGAGAGAGAGAGAGTGGGAGAAAAAAAACCCACTTTTAACAATTATATTTTAGAAAATACCACATTACAAATAGAAGGTATAGTTATTTACAAACACAATAAAATAAGAGTAAATAAATGAAACTCCCCAATATAATGTAATTGGGAAAGGGAGCCAAGACTTCCTCATATAATTAGCTGGGTTGTTGAAATATAATCAAGCTTAAATATAACTGCACATGACTGAATTCTTTTCATTGTTAAAGACATAAAGCCAAAAGCAGTCCATAATATTTTAAAACAAATACGGAGGCAAATACATACTGTAGGGAGCTCATACATACCAATGCACTATCAACAATGAAAAAATCACGATACCAACTTTATTAATGCTTTGATATTCTCATTAGAAACACAATGTAAAGGGCATCAACTAAAATAAAACATTCATCCTGATCTCCTTAGGAATCCAAATTCAAAATCAAAATAATGGAACAAAATAACAGGAAATCTTAAATAGGAGCTCATCTCCAAGATTAAAATAATAATGTCAACATCAAATTTATTCTGCTCTTGCATCAGTTTGGGTTGTTTTCAAACTGCCGAAGGCACACCCATATGTATTATCTATCAGTGTTCATAATATAATGTTTTCCATTTTGTTACCCTCTGATCAGTAGGCAAGCATATAGTGAGCACTATTAACTTTCATTTTTATTTTTGAAGGCTTCCAATGGTTGGCTCTGATGAACATCTTCTTAAAACAAATTCCTCAATATTCCTACCCATATTCTAGCTAATACATATTTATTAAACGAGCACACACAAAAATTACAACTTAATCTTCAAAATCCATTGGGAATATGAGAGGTTTTTAAATATATAATAATAACTAAATATATATTAGGAACTAAACTTTCAGGCACATAATTTATCTTACTTCACAAAGAGATAAGCGTAGTTTAGCTGATAATGCAAGAAAAGTGTACCTGAAGTTAGAGCATCTTCTCATTCGGCATCATCATTGTACCTGACCTTGATGATTAGACTGGTTTGAAAAATTACTTGTATCTTCTAGTTCTTGTTGTTTCAAGAGCAAAGCGGCATATGGATCATAATAAGCTTTCAGATACTCATCCTACAAATATACAAAGTAAAAGAAGATGAGAGACTGAATAATTGTTACTAAGAGTTATTACCATTGGTAGATTTCAATCTATCCCAGAATCAAAGCAATAAACTTCAAAAACAACTCCACACTCAATGGATCAATACTGGAATAAACTTGTCCTTCGGTTTTATAGGCAATATGTATATTTGGTTTTCTAAACAGTCTACATTCCAGAAAATTGCTGGATTTTTTTTTTTTTTTTGCTAAGGTGAGCTTCATTAATAAAAAGAAAAAGGAAATACAAAAGAAATTTGAGGAACTGATTATATATTCCAAGCTTTTCATGCTTACATCAAATCATCACTTAAATCTATAATAAGCTCTGTAGGTTTCCTCCAAGCAAGTAATGAATGTGGGGTCTAATTAAGCTCCACTTTTTCATACCCAAGTTCAGAGCTTTCTTTGCTGTCATGTCAGCAGAAAAATTACCCTCTATAAATATGGGTTATACACAAAGATTGGATTCTTTTAGTTGCCCTCATGAATTGAGCTCGAACCTGCTATGGAGGACTCCGGTTACTACACACCTAAGCAGCTGGTATGCACTCAGTTTCCACTCATAAGTTCAGCCATCCTTGATCAATGGCTTCTTCAATAGCTTTAGTTATTGCCCAACACCCAGCTGTGAAGCTATCTGTGATGCCTAGTCCTTGTACCAAGCACCCCATAAATTCTCCTGAATGATTTCTATAGATTACTCCTATGCCGCTTTGTCCTGGGTTACCTATAAAGGCGTCGTCAGTATTAGCTTTGACAATCGTGACATTAGGTGGTCGCAAACCTCTCTAATACTTCGAGAAGTCGCAGTCCTACATTCAACTCCCAATTTCAGCAGCAACTGAAGATCACTAACAGATTTGTTCGTGTGACCTTTAATAACCCATTTAGCATCTTTTATACCTCTGCATACCTCCATTTTCAAATGCAGTCCTTTGACCGTCTTATTTATCCCGACTGATAAATTTACCTAATTGGGTGAATTGTGATACTGACAATTGGATCATAATCTTGAAACTCTGGGTATCAATTTTCATAATATTCAAAGCTTTTTCAACACATTGAATATATACCACGACCATTATAAAATAACAACATGACATGACGTTCATTGATCGTCAAATGAACTTCCCTATAATTATTTTTCAAATGCCTTGGATTTGAGTAGATGTCAAAGTTGTAATGGTACCAATGATCACTGTATCTGAACTCTGAAGTTTTTATACATAAATGTATTAACACACTACTCAGAAGAGTTCCATGATTGTCAAAAAAACCTAATAAACTTATAAGTTAATATACTTGTGAGGATCATGGGTGATGGGATCACTAAGCCACGTTGTAGGCTGGAACTCGGCCTTGGGCTCAATGCAATAATAAAATATTCATATCAAACCTCCTGTATATTACTACTCTAGACAGTTCAATAACTAACTATATATTGGTTAGCATGAATTAAACTGCATAATTCTTATTGTCCAAGTATTAAACCCCATTTATTTGATCAAGAAATCAAGACCAATTATATACTTTTGCATGCTTAAAGTAACAGAAAACCGTCCTGATGTACAAAGAACTTTGTTCCATGCAATAGATTTTCAAGACACATGAAGTCATGATAAATTTTTATGGTTGTTCAAGGATAAGCAAGATGGACTTGAGAGTAACCTTTTGGACCAATGAGACCTATCATTTATCCTAATCTGGCGTATATCCAGTATATATTTTAAGTGCTATAAGGCATCAGGGGAAGGCATATCACTACCCAAAACCTTGAGGCATTAGATTTAAGTTGTAAGCATGAAGAAAGCTATATTGAAAAGACGTTCGTAAATTTTCTCTCAATATAGCAAGGACCTTCTTGGGCAGTATGAAAGTCATTAGTCTTATGACTTTTGCACTCTCTGGACTCTTTTGAGTTATCCATGGCATTGATGTCTTCGATCCTAAGTTAAACATTGTCTCACCGGCCAGTCACCGAGAGCTAATATGAGGGTTCATTTCGTTACTGAGCCAATGCCACATCGGGAGAGGATGGAGTAGTGAAGTGATTCGACTCCGGCGGTGGAGTGAAAGGAGCAGTTGATAGCTCTGTTGTAAAGGTTGATAAGTATTTTCAACCAAAGCTTATCTCAAGCCCAATTCGAAACATAAGAACAACTAAAGCCCATCTCAAGCCCAATTTAAAACATAACAGCAACTTAAGCCCATATAACATAACAACTTAAGCCCATTTTCTGTTTTTGTCTAGTTATGTTTATCTCCTCAAGTTTGTGTGTCCACGCACAGTATAATATAGATTTTAGTCAAGTTATCTATACTTTATGTGTTAACAAAAAGATGAGTATTGTACAAATGAGTTATTGAGTCGAGGATAGTTGGAGAAGGAAGGGAGAAAGGAAAAAAAAAAAAAAAAAATAGATACTCTCAATTATGACTATGTGAATATGCACATGTCTAGACGTGTTAAAAAAGGCCCAATTTAAAACCTTCAAATAGCCCGGTTATGTGTAAAATCTAATTTATAATAAATTTTTATAGTTCAGGGATCATGGGATAATAATACCACTGAATTATTAGTACGATCAAAATCTGAATTTCCAGAGTCGAACGAAAAAGTATATACGTGGCAAACTCTGATTATTTGTTTCTTGAATTGGCATTTTTTTTTTTTTTTTAATTTGACAGTACGAATGAATGCCAAAGGAGGCAGGCTCGGCCCACACTTATTTGGGAGGTTATCTAGGCCTCGTATTTGAAAAGGGCTTCAAGTAGGTGGATTTTGATACAAGAATAAGGAGATTAACTTGGAACATGTGGATCCAAACGCCGAAGGATGATTGATTATGCAAATCAAAACTATAATCTGGTACTGGATGTGGGGGAGGCTCCTGAACGGAACCATCATTCCTTAACAAACTTGTGGTAAGCTGTGGGTGGTTTAAAATTTTGATTTTGAGCGAAATTTAGTTTCTTAAAATAATGGCATATACTGAGATTTCGACACCGAAAATCACAGTGCAAACCGAGATTCGTGAATTTTGCAAAATTTCGTGATACCGAATTTTAGAATATCGGTATATAGTCAAAATTTTGCAAAATGTGACGAAAATTTAAAATATCTAGCTTCTTGTATTTTCAGTTCTTTTCTTTCCAGCTGAGATTCTGAGAATCCTGAGATACTACTATGGGTCTATAAGTTCTTTCTAGTCAATAGTCCATAGTCCATACAAATTAAAAGTTGTAGTTATGGCCCAAAAATATAAAAACCCAAATTTTTTGAAATGTGAAATTAATTATGTATCTAATCCGATTAGTTTAGATACTAATCTATGTCCCGTATTTAAAGCCGCCAACTAAATCAGGTGATTTAAATTAGGCCGTTAAGTTTCAAACGCATCAGGGCGCACATTAACACATACCACCGACGAAATCACAAGCAAAAAAAAGCCAAAACTGAAGCAAGCCGCTAACTATCCAGAAACTAATGTACGCACGCATATGCGTAATACGCACTCCAACTCACCTTACCTGCCACATCATCTTCCCACCTCTTTCTTCTCCTGATGATTTCAACAACAGAACACCTTCAAGAAGAAAACAACATTCCTCTGTCTTTCTCTCTCTAAAAACCTTTCTTTCTCTCTCTAAAAACAAAAAAAAAAAAAAAACTCTTACACGCCTTTGAAATGTTGAATTGAATTTGAATTAGTCTCATTTCTTCAAAAAACCCTAACCCTAGAAATCAATGAATCAATCACCATGAATATACCTTAGAGAGAGAAACAGAAACAGAGAAAACAAAAGAAGAAAGAAGAGAGAAGAGAGAGAAAGACAAATAATCACAAACAACACACAGCGAGCGATGCCTAGCGTAGCTGTGAAGCTATATAGTGTATTTTTCAAATTTGTATTAAAACATCGATTACAAAATCGAAGCCAAACATCAATAGATGATAAAAACAATCCATTTGGTGTATCAACAAGACCTGAAGAATCTGTTGAAGCAGCAAATCCAGCATTTACAGATGGTGTTGCAACTAAAGATATTCATATAGATCCATTTACATCTCTTTCTGTAAGAATTTTTCTACCTCAATCATCTTTAGTTGTTTCTCATCATGATTCAGATTCAAGATTCAAATCTAAAGCTATAATTAGAGTTAATAAAGATCAAGATCAGAATTCAATTAGAAGAAACAGTTATGGAACTATTGAAACACCAAAGGTTGTTACTTTATCGGAAGAGACACGGAGAAGTAGTTATGGTGGTGAAGCAGAAATACATTTGAAACCAGAAAATGGGATTTATAGAGGTTATTCACCTTTATTAGATAATCATAATCAGATCAATAGGAAATTGCCAGTTATGATGCAATTTCATGGTGGAGGTTTTGTTTCTGGGAGTAATGATTCGGTTGCAAATGATATATTTTGTAGACGGATTGCCAAATTGTGTGATGTCATTGTTATTTCTGTTGGATATAGACTTGCCCCTGAGAATAGATATCCGGCAGCATTTGATGATGGAGTTAAAGTTTTGAATTGGTTGGGGAAACAGGCTAATTTGGCAGAATGTAGTAAATCCCTTGGTAATCCACGTGGTGGTGATGCTGATCTTAGAAAGTCAGATCAGCGGCATATTGCTAATACATTGGGATCGGCTATAGTGGAGCCTTGGTTAGCTGCTCATGCTGATCCGTCCAGGTTGGATTACTATAATACTATCCTTTGTTATTTGCCTGCATTGTTTTTTGTTTCATCAGCTATTTACCTGAATTCTATTAGATGCTACTCATAAATCTATATTCTATAATTGTTTGGTTGCTATTTTTTATTTATTGTTGTTTGAATTCAGTGCACGACAAGCTTGTCAAATTTCCAACAGTTCATCCATAATTCTGTATGACATGATGTGGAAGTTCAATGTATTAAATGTTTTGACACGTTCTTTAGATTAATGACATGAAATTATGGAATATTTACTTGAAAATGGTAGTCTATCTGGAAACAAATATGTGTTTACTTTCTGTTAATCTATATCGAAAAAGACCAATAGAAGCACTGTGACAAAGTTAGTCACATTGCAAAACACAGAGATAATTAGGTTTCAAATGAAAATTTCAATAGAAACTGATGTCTCGCTAGTAGAGCATGGTAAAGCTGATCATTTTTTGCTTCAAGACGAGTTCATTGATTACAAATTTACAACGTTGGAACCCTAGATATTGATTTAGTCTCGCTAGTAGAGCATGGTCAGAAGATGTATCTAGTGTGCTGTTCAAGAGGAGGAATTCATGATCTCTCTATTGAATGTGCCTATGCTAAGTCCATTTGGGCTCTTTTATCTGCTTACTGCGATATTAACTTGGGGAATGGAATATCTGTCCTGCTGAAGAGGTGGAAATGTCACTCTATGGAATTGGAATATCTACTGGCCACGGATGATAGCAATGAGATTGGATGAGCTTATATTTAACTCAGAGGTTGTATCTAGAAAATAGAAAATCTAATCTTGTAACAGTGTCGCGAAGGGTTCTTGACGTGATGCACTCTATTACACCCTGTTAATGAAGTATTGGTTTGCTCTGACTCCAGTAAAACAAAAAATCTGTTGCTCATTCAAAATCCTCTAGGAAGGAACATAATTAGAAAGCGAGATCTTGCTCATAGAGCTTGATAAAGCCGACCACTTAAACAACAAAGTGTTCCCAAGACGTTAGCATCAGTTGCAAGGATATCGGTGTTGAAGGCACGGGTTAATTACTAAAATATAACCATACAGTAAGTTACGTGTGCTCCTGTGTGAGAGAAAGAAAAGCCGACCTTTTTGCGTTCAACCCTGTTAAACTCTTATTCTAGTGACAATTTTTACCTCAAATTAAGGGTTTTTTTGTCAATAAATAAATAATTTTATTAATATGGTGAGACTGTGAGAGTTTCAGACTAAAAATCAATTCTGACTAAAACTCGATACACATCGATGTAAGTATCAATGCACATCAAAAATAAAAAATTTCCATGTTTCAAATCCTATGACATTTTTTTTCACAAGATTCAGATTAAATTTTCTATGCAGCTTTCAAACAATTATAGTAACAAGATTGAATTAGTATTTGTTTAAACTGTCAGAAAATTAGTTATACTAAATCAGCAAATCACTATTACACGAGGAAACTTTAGATGCACACTTGTGGTTTGTTGTCAAGATCCTTCCTCTATTAGCTGGACAAGTGGAGATATTCCAACAGTCTGCTTGAATCACTAAACCGCCCAAAAACAAAAAACAAAACCCTGCAAACCAATCTGTAGCTATATGCATACTTGTTTCTTCAATTTGGAGGAGCTGCACGCCTGTGCCGTCGAACACGCCTCGTGAAAAACTTGCTCAAGGGTATTTCCGGTATTGGTAGGAGATTCCCAAGGATAGCAAGGAGCCAGCTGATAACACCAATGGCAACAGATATAAGACATTGCTTCCATTTGAGTTTGATAGTATCAGACTATCAGTAAACTTCCCAAGGATAGCAAGGAGCCTGCCGATAGCACCAATGGCAATGGATATAAGCCATTGCTTCCGATTGAGTTTGATAGTGTCAGTAAACTTTCCAAGAAGCTTAATGATAACAATATGAAGTACTAGCATGATTCCCACTATAGCCATAAAGAGACTGTTTTTAGTGATACCACCAAACACATTCATTTCATCAGGCTTTTAGCATTGAACTCGTTGAATATTTGACATAGGACAAATGCATTGAATATCAAGGTATTGGCTCCCTGGTCGCTCTTCAGTTCTAAGAAGCTTATTTTTTTCCCCATGAAGTTAAGGACAAGGAAGACAGTCACTATAAGCAAGTTTCTCCACATAGTATTTGTAATAGGAGGGTCTCTTCGACCCACAGGAGATCTGTGCATAAGATGATCAGTTGGAGGTTCTGTGGCCAGTGTAAGAGCTCCAAGAGTATCCATGATGAGGTTGAGAAGCTGCATAGCATTTATAGTAACCTCCCCATTGGTAACCGCAGCCACAACAATGCCGAAACAACAATGCCATTCGGGATGCTCTAATGTAGTGGAAGTTTTTGTTAAGTTACTTAGCATGTGTGTGTCACTATATTTGAAGGCAATGCAGGCCGCATAGAGGTTGCCTAGAAAAGTACTTCTGTTTTCTTGGTTGATTTTGTTAAAGTTTGAGTAGTCTTAGCATTGGGGCTGGGCTCCCTGAGTACCTCTCTCACCCGTGGATGACTTTATAATTAAAAAACTCACTTATCTAAATAAAAAGGTTGTTTTCCATCTGGTAGCGTGATCTTTAGTGAAACTGGGAACATTTGAAGTATGACATTATGGTTGTTGCTCAATTTTTGTTTTTCTCTGATATTTGGAAACATGATATGCATAGTTAAATGCATTCTTCTCTCGGGACCTTATTGATCTTCTGAGGACCTTTTGACTTTGTTTTCTCTGTATTTGTAACTATCAATGTGCATAAGATGCTCAAGAAGATTACACCTCTGTCATTCGGATTAATGCTTTTAGAGTCTGGTATACAAAGCTTTATTTAAGATAATTTGACTTGCATGTGACAAATTGTATTATTGTCGAATGATTAATTGGGACAACTTGATTGGAGAATAGTTTCTATCTTGTATGATTGTTTTTGTCATTTTGTGTGATGTGGCCATTCACTATAGCCAATAGTCAAAAGTTAGAAAGGGATATTGGTGAGAAGGCATATATTTAAAAGATACAAAATTTGTTTTGCTTCTTAAATCAAAAGCTGGGGCCTGTGGGAAACAGTTTCACTTATTCCATGGAAACTAGTATATACTCCTTCATATTTACCTGTATACAGATCCAGTCCACCCAGGTTCCAGGTGGACTATAAATTAGGATACACCTGAAGTACAAAAATCAGGATTCCCATAGATAAGAGCAAATATCCACCATCTATTCTGGGCATTTCCTCCTATCATCCTTGATTTTCTTTTATGGGTTGTCATAATTCGTAGTCGAACCTGGTGAACTATATATATATATTTTTCCCCGTATAGTGGGTTGTATAGTTGTATACTTGTATGTGTGTTATGTACTATCATAAGGCACCATGTTCACTTAAATGATTTAAGCACATATATTTCTATGGTAAAAATAGATTTATTTTTGCAAAATCATTGTAATAGATGACTATTGACCAAAGTCAAATATGTAATCTACTATTTGGCTCAGTATGTTTTGCAGCATGACCACTTACAATTTTGTGTCTAGACATTAAACACTCATCTTCGGCTGTTGTTTCACTTACACTTATTTATCTGAAAAGCAAGACTTGCAATTTTTTTTTACCAAGTTACTAATTTTGTTTGACCATATGACAGGTGTGTTCTCCTTGGTGTGAGCTGTGGTGCTAACATTGCCGATTATGTTTCTCGAAAGGCAGTTGAGGCGGGGAAGCTTCTAGATCCTGTCAAGGTGGTGGCTCAGGTTCTGATGTATCCATTCTTCATTGGGAGTGTCCCCACTCATTCAGAGATTAAATTGGCTAACTCCTACTTCTATGACAAGGCCATGTGTATACTTGCATGGAAGCTCTTCTTAGCAGAGGAGGAATTTAGCCTTGACCACCCAGCTGCAAATCCTCTAATCCCGGGAAGAGAGCCACCACTAAAGTACATGCCTCCAACACTAACTGTGGTGGCAGAGCATGACTGGATGAGGGACCGTGCCATTGCTTATTCAGAGGAGCTGCGGAAGGTGAATGTTGATGCACCTGTCCTCGAATATAAAGACGCAGTGCATGAGTTTGCGACACTTGACATGCTCCTGAAGACACCGCAGGCCCAAGCTTGTGCTGAGGACATTGCCATCTGGGTGAAGAAGTACATATCAATTAGAGGCCATGAATTTTCTTACTAAACAGTTTCTATGTGTTGGTTTTTTTTTTTTTTTTTTATGAGTTTTGAGGGGGGAGACCGTTCTCCCTGACAATACGATTTTATGAGTGGTAGTTTTCTGCCAATTTCTCTTCTAGCTTTACCATTATTATTATTTATTTCTTTTGTTCTTTTTTGTTGTAAGATAGATGATTAGTAGAAGTGTAGAATGATTAAAAATTTGTAATTCTTCCCTTGTTAAAGCCTCTCTTTTTTTTTTGAGATTTTTGGACATACCCCGTTTGAAAGTCAAAATTTGAGATACCCTATTTGAATTTTTTTTTGAGATACCCCAATTCAAGATGTGGTGTTATCTTAGCCGTCCATCATAATCCATCATAAAACTCACCTACGGCTGTAAAGCTCTTCTGTCTTGAATTGGGGGTATCTCAATTTTTTTTTTCAAATGACGGTATCTCAAATTTCGACTTTCAAATGGGGCGGGTATGTCCAAAAATATCTCTTTTTTTTTTTTTTTTTCGCTCAGAACACTCTAAAAACTTTATTTAACTGAAATAAGGTCTACATTGTTTGCGATTACACAATCAGGATATGGTCCCATGGCTAAATGGCTCATAGCCCACTTAGCAATATCATGTGCCATCCCATTCTGTAGTCTAGGAATCCAAGAAAAACTAACAGAATTAAAAGAGTTGCAAAGGTTTAGAACATTAAAAAAGATAGGCATAGATTGCCAACTAATATCAGGACTTCTTGCAGCAAGGGTCTCCATAACAATTTTGCAGTCCCCTCGAATATGAATTTTATCAAAGCCTTTGGATCTTGCCATCATTACTGCAGTTTCCACAGCCAGTAGCTCAGCTTCCACCGCCCCATTTGTTGCAAATCTCCTGTATCCTGCCACCAACATGCCTCCTTCTTGATCAAAAACCACCAATCCTGCTGCACCCTTGCTGTAACACCCATCAAAAGCTGCATCAGTATTAATAAGAATCATATTCTAAAGATTATGGTGTATCATAGGCAATTTTCCTGAAACAGCATATAAAGAGCTTATAGGATCAGCTATTATGACTAGATCCTCATGCCATTGTTTCCATCTAAAACTACTTTGCTGCAGGACTGACTCAAGCATGCTATCATGTCTAAAGTCTAAATGCTCCATCTTGATCCTATTTCTAACCTTCCACAATTCATGCATAATAAAAATCCCAACCGATAGATGGAACTCCTTTTTCTTTTCATCAGACTCAGCCCATTCTAAGAGAGTACTTATCCACCTTCTAATATCCCATTCACCTCTACCCCTGACAGACAGATTTATATGTGACCTGCACCAAACCCTTTGGACCCACTCGCAGTTAAAGAAGCAGTGGACATGAGTCTCCAGCTCCTTACCGCACCACGGACAACTAAAGTCTCCAACTAGTTTGTGTTCTGTAAGGGTGCTTCCCGTCGGTAAAGCTTTTTTAAAAACCTTCCAGATAAAAAGTTGGATAGAGGCAGGTATATGTAGCTTCCACAAAGTTTTATATACCTTCTTATCATACTGCATGGAACTAGAAGTGCCACTACTTGGTACTGCTAGTCTATAGGCAGATTTAACAGAGAACATACCTTTGTTCTCTCGAGTCCATCTAGGCTTGTCAGGAATATTCACCTGTCTTAGTGGAGTTTGGACAATAGCAATTCTAATAGGTTCAGGCACTAATTCATTCAGTTTCTCTATATCCCAAGACCTAGTCTCCTCTCTAAAACAGTCACTTACTTTCATCTCCCTCCTCTCCTGGGCACTATCAAGCAGATTTTTTATGCACCTTGGTGAACCCTGCCACTCAATCCAAGGATCATTCCAGAATGATGCCTTCTTCCCATCTCCAATCCCCATTATGAACCCCTCTTTGAACACATGTGCAGTTTTACACACCCCTTTCCAGAACTGTGAGTCCACATCCTTAGCTCCTCTCAGCTCGAGCAGATTCTCCTTCCAGTTTGGGTAGACAGTCCTGAAAAAAGTTCCCCACAGCGAGGTTTCCTCATTAACCAATTTCCACCATTGTTTAGCCATAATTGCAAGATTCATGTATTTAAGCAATCTAAAGCCTAGTACCCCTTCAGCTTTTCCTTTACACAACTTATCCCATGCTATAGTATGGATAGACCTACTTTCCATAGCCCCATTCCAGAAAAAGTTCCTGCAGATCGCTTCTATCCTTTGGCAAGTGGTGTATGGCAGAACATAGGAAGACATAACATATACAGGTGTGGCTTGGACCACGTGTTTAATCATGACAGCTCTTCCTGCTTGGGACAAAAGCTTAGACTTCCAACCAGCCACCTTTTTCCTCACCTTATCCACCAGGAATTCAAAGTCTTTCACCTTTGATCTTCCTAACATCACAGGGATTCCCAAGTATTTCTCGTTTTCTTGGAACTTCTTAACCTTCCATAATCTCATGATCATCTTTTGATGTCTGGCATGGATATTTGCACTGAAGTACGCAGAAGATTTCTCAAAGTTAATCAGTTGTCCCCAAGCGTTACAATATCTGTTCAACACATCTAGGAGGTTTCCAGCCTGTTCTAAATCTGCCTTACAAAACAATATCAGGTCATCAGCATGCAGTAAGTGGGTAATAGGAGGGGCTCTTCTTCTCACTTTAATTCCACTTATCTTTTTTCCTTCTTCTGTTTTATTAATAAGTCTGGATAGAGCTTCAGAAATCAGGATAAACAAATAGGGGGACAAGGGGTCACCCTGTCTTAATCCCCTTTCAGCGTGTACTTCAACACTTGGTTCACCATTGATAAGGACATTGAAGTGGACAGTTGATAGACATTGCCCGATCATATGTATCCACTTCCTACAGAATCCTAACCTTTCAAAAATATCGTATATCAGTTTCCATTCCACTCTATCATAAGCCTTGGACATATCCATCTTCACAGCCATCCATCCCTGTTTTTTCTTCTTCATCCTCCTCATATTATGGAAATATTTCATGGGCAAGGGAGGTGGTATCACCTATATGTCTACCTTTGACAAAGACACCTTGGAAGGGGGAGATAAACCTATCTAGGAAAGGTTTTAGCCTGGTGGCGAGAATTTTGGAGATAACTTTATAGGCAAAGTTCCACAGGCTAATAGGTCTGAATTTAGTTGGGCACAAAGGGTTGTTGGTTTTAGGAATGAGGGTGATATATGTTTCGTTTAGTTTGGAAGGGATCCAACCAGTATTGAAGAAAGCTTGTACCATGTTGACCATGTCTGCCCCCACAATCTCCCAGCTAGCCTTATAGAATACCCCCTGAAAGCCATCTGGCCCAGGTGCCTTAAGACTCCCCAAGGACTTGACCACTTGAAATATCTCATCCGCACTAGGTATAGTTACAATAAGAAGGTTCTCCTCATGAGAGATCACAGGTTCGAAATGGTTCAGCAGGTCTTGATCACGGTTAGGGTTAGATGACAGGAATAGGTCATTGAAGTAGTTCTTAAAGACCTCCCCTACTTCCTTATTACCCTTTCTCCATACTCCGTTGTTGTCTTTAATTTTAGATATATAACTTCTTCTCCTTCTATACACAGTTGACAAATGGAAGAACTAATGTTCCTTCCACCAAGTCTTAACCACTCCTGCCCAGATTTTTGCATCCAAAAACTCTCCTCCTTTTTAAATAAATCCTCCAACTCTTCCCTCTTCGTCTTAATTTTACTCAACACATCTTCATTAATCACCCCCTCATACATCCCATCCAGCTCATCCTGTACCCCTCTAATCATACGAAAAATGTTACCAAATACACTTCTATTCCAGGTTTTGAGTTTTTTCTGGGTGTTTCTCATCCTATTGAGGAACTTATGGCCTGGTGATCCTCCTACCTCTATCTCCCAGGCCTCTTTGATCTGTGGCAGACAAGATTCCTCCTTTAGCCACATCTCAAAGAAACGGAAAGGTTTGACTCTAGGCGTCTCAATCTGTTGAATAGATAAGGACAGGTACAGATGGTCCGATTTAGAGATGGAGTGACTTCTGACAATGCTAGTAGGGAAAAGATTAACCCATTCAGCGTTGGCTAAGGCCCTATCCAGTCTTTCTAACACATGGCTGTCAAACTTTCTATGGTTATACCATGTAAATTTAGGTCCCTTGTACCCCAGATCAAACAATCCCAATTCATGAATTAACTCATTAAACTCTATCATGCTTCTTTCTAAGCTAGAGTTCCCTCCCACTTTCTCATTTGAAGCACTAATAGCATTAAAGTCACCATAAAGTAGCCAGAGACCAGGACACATAGTAGCCATGACTCGTAATTCATCCCAAATATTTTTCCTTTTAGCAGTAACAGGATGACCATATACGAAAGTAAAAAACCAATCTTTATTGTCAGGGTATTTAGAAATTTTACCTGTGATCCAATGTCTGGAGGTTGCCAGAATATCTATCTGTAGTCCTTCTTTCCAGAAGAGAGCCAATCCACCACTTTTTCCAGCTGCTGGGACTAGAATACTGCCTGGAAACTTTATTTTTTTTTTAATCACTTCCATTCTTTTCTCACTTGCTTTCGTTTCGGACAAAAACAGTACATCCGGCTGGTGTTGTCGGATGAGGCTTTTTAAAATTTGAACTGCTCCGGATGAGCCTAAACCTCAGCAGTTCCAGGCGATCATTGGGAAGGAGGTGGTTTTTTGGGAACCACCGCAAACCCTGCACTTCTACATTCTTCTCACTCCCTTTCTCTTTTCCTGCTACCTTCCTCCTCTTACAGCTGGAGCTTTCTCCCTCCTTTCCTTCAGCCTCATTCATCTCAGCTTCATATGCAGCATTAAGGTTTCTCTCCTTACTAACCTCTTCTGCATCCTTAGGTTCTGTTATTCCATTAGTCAGCAAGTAAATAGCATAGTCATCATCAGTATCCTCACCTGATGGCTCTTGTTAAAGCCTCTTTGATTCCTTTTATTTGAATAACTTGTTGGGCAGTCACTATGAGTATATAAGTATTGTCAGAATGTACACTCTTCAAAATTTATTTGAAATCACTGGAGGATTCTGATCTTTTAGTTGGATCACTGTTACACTTCCGTTGTATTTTTATTTTTTATTTTTTGGGGGCTGCTGATTTTGACGAGGGCATATTTTATATTGCCAATGGCTATTTGTTGTTCTAACTTAAATACCCTCTAATCTGAGTAATTCTATGGGGACAACCCCAATTAGCCAGACTCAAGAGTCAGCCTGATGTGTCTGCTGATGTCAGCAAATTTTTTTTGCTTTCTATGTCGTCTCTCTTTGCCCTCATCTTCTGTTTCGTTTTACACTATTACGTCTTTTTAAAACAAATAATATTTCTTCCCCAATTTTTAGAAGGAAGAATTCTTTTAGAAAAAAAATAAGAAACAAGAATTTATTAATCGAATACTGAATAAGCCATCTTGATAAAAAAGAAAAAAAGAAAAAAAAAAGGATAAATTCTTTCATCTTTCGTGAATCTGTATTCATTTTCTTTGTATGCCCTTATCTTGTCCTCTTTCAACCGTAAAACTGGTGCAAAAAATATAAAAATATTGAATTGCATTCTGCTTTCAAATTTTTCGGTAGAGATTCATTCCTTTAGACTATTAATTCAAACAAAAAATAGTGATGAATTCATAATTAAAACAAAATTGACACAACTATTTTTTAAATAATCTCTTGAACAGATATTTAACTTTACCACACCAAATCCTTAATTTTATTTTTAATTAAAACTTAAATAGTTATTAATTGATCTATTTAAAGTATTTTTGTGGGAGCAAAGATAATGAAGAAATTATTAGGGTTGTAGAAAGAAGAGAGTCAAAGAGAGAAGAAAAGTGATAAACACAGAGATATGGAAAGAGAAGTGCGGGACGAGGAGACAGAGAAGGCAAATTTTTTTTGCTGATGTGGACTATCCACGTCAGCAAACACATCAGGCTGGCTCTTGAGTCTGGCTACTTGGGTTGTCCCCGTAGAATTACTCAATCTGAGTAATTAAACACAAATAAAGAAAAATCACTTGTCTCGTCTTCCGTTAAGACCGTTATATGGCTCGCCTGCTCTGTAGTCTGTACTCTCTCTTCCTTCTTTAAACACCAATCTAAAAGATGGTTTAGTCTAAATTTGCTTGAGAAATGCTTGATACTTGAGTACTTAGCTACCCAAATTTTTTAGCATATGATCTGTTAATTACAAGTGTTCTAAAATCTAATTGATTAACAGAAGTATACATAAACAGTCCTTAGGATAAATCACAAATTCCTTTCATACATATTAATTCACTTTTGTAACTAAAAATCAGAAATTAATAAGGAGGGAGGAGATGGAAACACAGAACTTGAAAAATCTGGACCTTCCAATGCAATTCTTCTTTGAGAAAAAAAAAAGCCAATTCCCTGAACCTACCCGGCCCATGCATGGACTAACAAACCTAGCTAATTCTATACTAGTAACTAGCAGAAGATGCCCGGGCATAGCCCGGGCCGTGTTAGTCTATTGCCAAGGGGTGTTTCTTACTTACTTAAAAAGGGGACAATAATGATGCAATTGAACAATTCAGTATTAAAACACTGAAGGGGAATATATAAATAAAGTGTAGGTAGGAGCTCTGTGTCAACATGAGAGTGAAGAATGTAAGCAAAGTATAGGTAGGAGAATTCAAGTGTAGAGAAGACTCGAATGATGTGGTTGATAACATGGTTTGCGAAAGAAGGTCTGTTGTATATTTGTATGTTGTCATTATTCATTAGTTGAACTAATTGTTTGAACTTCTGTAAGTTGGCATATCTATTACTTGAAGTTGAAATTGAGAAGAGGGCAAATTATATTGATGTATGGAAACAGAAAATGGCAAATATATATTTATAATTTGAGTAAAAGAGGAGAAGTGCTTTGGTTGTTTTTGTTAGTTTAGTCGGTAGAAGAGGTTATTGTCATGGTTGTCGAAACACAACTAATTATTTTTCCAAGAACCGATCAAGTAGGAACAAAAGATAGGAAGTAATTAGACGTGTATATAAGCAAACCAGACAAATATTGAGTTGCATTTGGAAGTTTACTTTGTTTGAGGAGAAAAGAAGTAGGTTCCTTTATGACTGGAAAATTCAATTTTGCAATATTTGGCACTGCAATATTTGACATTGCAATATTGGACACCGAAAAGGAAACCGTATTTAAGTTAGGATCAGTCTTAAAAAACAAAAGAGAACCATGTTTGTTGAACTAGTTTTCTTATAGTACAGGAGCATAAAAGAACAGAAAATAGGAGTCATTTAACATTGAGATTCCAATAAAAAAAAAGTATTTACATTTTACATGAAGTATATTAGACAATTGTGTTGAACATGTTTTTCCATTGCAGCAGATCACGTACATGAAGGATTTGTTATTTGCAGTTTTACACGAATAACAATCAACTTTATCTTTAATCTGTCTTCGGACCTTGCATAAATTATTTTGTTTCTTATGCGTGACATGTTAGGATTCCTGTATACCAAATAGAAGGGTTTTTATTGATGTATGAGGTACCAAATTTTTTTGAGTACACAATATTTGGAGAAAGAAAATGTATACAAAAGTACTCATACCAATTATGTGGTGAACTACCGCGACAGTAGTTAATTTCGCACAAACATTTTGCACATCCCTTACCATTAAAATATAATGTATGCGTATGAACCCCTTTACTTTGTTTTCTGGAAGTCTTTCCTATACGATCGTTATCGTTATATTGTGTTCTCATTCTAAAATAGAACTTTGTTGTTGCCAGAGTTCACTTCAGAATTGTTGAAGCTCCATTTCCAAGTTCAGTTACAACAACAATGTGCTTTATCAAAGATGCGAGAAATGTTTTTACTGATTTAAGATGATTTCCAAAAGATTAAGATTCAATGCCCTCGCGACAGAAACATCTGCTTAGTAAAGTATGCATAACAATCGATTGGTAATAAAAGATATAATAGTGTGGTATCTCTGTTGACATAGTTCAAAATTTATGCAACCAAGCTGCAGTATCTGCATTAAAATTAGTTGTGTTTCATTTATGATTATAGAAGAATGAAGTGGATTGAAAGTGAACGAACCTCTTTTGTAAGTGATCCAATTTGTTTTGTTTTTGTCTTCGATTCTCAAAAGTTAAGTCTGGATTCGTCATTCACTGCAATTTTAGAGAATGCTAATCTCTTTCATGAGACTGTGAAGGTAATGGAGGATATAAAAGATTAGAAGGAGGCTCTTTCTCCTTCCATTCAGTGGCTGCATTTTAAATAATAAGAAGTATGAAGAAACCAAAATGATTCAGTTATATCTCCTGTCTTTCTCTTTGTACATTTCTTTGCGCATCAGTCATATTTTGGGTTCATTGCCTTTTATAGTTTTTTGTTGGTCTCTGCGGATGGCAAGTTTTTCAGGAAATTGAAAATACGTTGTCTATAGCGAGTGTGAGCAGGTTTCCTTTGAAGCGCAAGACGTTTATGATTCATTTATGATCTCCTTTGTCTATGACGTTTTGCGAAGATTGCATATCGAAGTAAAGTCCTTTAACAGAAATCAATAATAAAAAAATTCACCCGAAAAACCATTAACAAATGTCATTCTTATGCATTTTATTGGAAGAGGGTAAAACAATAAAACCCAACAAGATGAATTAAAACAAACATACAACGATATTTGAAGAGGTAGAATTCATCCAATGCAGCCACTCTTTTAAATATAAACGAAAGGACCAACGTCCGATTTTGTGCTTTTTTAGGAATAATTCTACACTCACAAATACAGCCCACAAACTGACGTGTTTATCTATGTGGTATGGCCACATCAACAGCCCATAACTAAGGAAAAAATATCTCCCACGTTTTTTCTCTCTCCTCCCATTAATTGTAATTAATTTTAAAGGTAAATTTGGAACAAACTAAAATTAAAGAGAGAGAAAAAAAAATATCTCCCACCTACTTTCTCTCTCTTCCTCTATCCTCTTCTTTAGTATTTCTAAGTAAAATCTCATCTTCTTATTACTGTATATATCATCCATCTCTTAATTAAGATATTGGTTATCTTAATTGAATAAAAAAAAATCTTTCTTAGCCATCTAAGAAGAACATAGTAAATTAGTTACTTATCTTTCATCAAATTTTAAAAATTTCTAAATTTTGGAATATTATTTACTAGGTATGACCCATCCCTTCGGGACGCTTATTTTTAATTATATTTAAATTACTAATTTTTATATTTGGACACAAATCTAAAATCTAAATGATTAAAATAGACAATTGATAGTTAACATGATTAAAATAGTTAATTTGAATTTATTTTATACTTGTATTAAGTAACTCAATGATAATAAACGTCAAAAAATTGTGATTGCTCTAATATAATTTGTGAAGTCCTCTATATGTAAATCATAGAGATAATTAAACCTTTTTATTACTAAAAAATAAATCGTATACTATTATTTGTTGTATACAGAAATAAATTTAACAAAGATAAAATAAAGAATATATTAAATTTCCATAGCTTCATTTTCACGACTTCTGTCTTCTGAATTGATATTTTCAGTTGTAGTTGCACGGATCTTTTCTATTAATTTCACATATTCCATTCTTTCTTGAAAATAGTTGTTAGACCATTTTTGGACTTCATTTTTTGTCAAGAAAATCCCTGAGAAACCATAGCATAGGATATATATGGATCACCTTCTTTTGATGATGTACCTACCTTTACACCATTTGTAACGTCTTATTGTGATGTTTGCATAGTTATTCCATTTCTTGGATGCATTTTGAAGTTAATTTTCTATGTCATAATTAATGAAGGAATGTGTAGATGTTATCTTCTTTGGAAAATCTAAAAAATATGCCTCCAAGTATGGCTTGTACAACTGTTTGATAGAATAGTCTTCATGTCATATTCCATATATGAAGGTTGATCAACTTGCAACCCTCATCACATTGTACGATAGAATAGTCTTCGTATCGTGGTTTAATGATCTAAAAGTTTGAATAAGAAGAATAGTGGATATCATTCTTTGCAAGGTGTCAGCTACCCTGTTGGATTCTCTGTATATTTTTTAGTCCCACCTTCTGTAATTTCCTAAACCATGGCTAGAAGCCTAACTGAAATGATTGAGTTTCCCATAAACTATTTTCACATTGCACAACAAAATTAAAATTGGTATTCGTCATTCTGACGAAGTTGAATTCAAGGTTCTAATGCCATGTTTCTGTTATTCCAAATCTCTATCATAATTTCCATTAGATGCGAGATATTTAGTACCTACTTGCTTTGGTTGCTCGGTTAGGTTATTCTCTTGCTTTATCTATTATTGTACATGTAGGCATTCAACACATACAGTCTTAGACTGCTACTTTGTCTACTTTTAGGCTTGCTCTGAACCATCATAATACCATTGTAGCATAAACCCATGAAGTACGGATTTAACTTACTCTTACAAATTTTGTGCTAAAGATGTTTACTGTCACTTATATTAAGGAGCATAATCATATATCTACAAACTCAGAAACACCTATCTATAATTATCATCAGTCTCAACTTTACATTAATGGTACGTATAACATTAATTTCATCAAAGCATGATGCAGTTCTTGGTCAGCATGGCTGACGCACCATCAAGTATGACCCAATGACTGCAAAATACAAAGGAAGATAACAACCGTAAACCAACTTTAGTAAACTGTTTACGTTTTGCCCGTCCTATTATTCGTTCTTCCCTATAACACAATTTGCTCTACGGTATTATTTCTATATCAGATCTATCTGTAGAATATACTTTTACCACCTAATCATCTTGAAAGATACAATCATTCTGTCATAATTTAGTATGCATCCCTTAAACCAGTATATTTTTCTGAGCCTATGAACTTTCAGAACAATGCTACACAATTCCTTGATTTTGTTTGACAGTACGTCAATACCACCCACCCCTTGCTACATACGCTGGAATATAATATTTGATTAAGGAACAAATTGATAGTAATCAAGCCAAATGGCCGGTAATTCTGGGACTAATAGTAAAGGGATAGTAAAATGGAGGTGTTCTTTGATTAAATTGTATAAACAACAAAGTAAAATTTGTAGACACTAAATTCAAAATCAATCTCAGTTAGCTAGTTCCTTTGGTTGATCCTCGTATTCCCAAAGAATAAAATAAATACTTTTGCAATTGACTACTGGTTCCTATGAGAGAATAATTTTGGTGCATCCAAATTCAAGAAATTGCAATTCTAGAAATACCCCCCAAAAAAGTTTGCACTCTTTGAGATACCCCCCAGATTTAAAAACCATTAGAGATACCCCCCATTTTTTCATTTGGAGCCGGTCAACCAAGCCATTGACCTATATTTGACCAGTCTTTATATCACTTAGACTAAAATACCCTTCCTTGATTTTAATGGTGATCCTAGTCAGCTACGCACTCACCAATTATGCCATATCAGCAAAAACACTTCATTTCACCAAATCTTAAACTCACCCACTAACCTTATGTTATCCCCACCCAATATTAGGAAGATATAATCTGGACCGTCCAATATAATCAAATTGAAACCCTAGATCAATTAGAAACTGAAACCATAATTAGAAGAGGGAAAGTAAATTTCTTGAGCGCTGCGCGCGAGAGAGAGAGAGAGCAGTGCAACAAAGCTACTTCTTTAAAGTTTTTCCTTTCTTCATCAATGTCTTCTCCACCCATTTTCGAGGTTTCTTCAGATTGTCTTATAGCATCTAACCATTTGCAATTCCCACAAAGATGACATCTCAAAAAATTTCGACCTGGATTGTCTGATGTGTTCGAAATTGTCAACCTCATGATGCAATGACAATTTGGTTTCTTACAATAGCTATATACCCATTGACATTCATCTCCATAATGCCCAGTCTGATCACACATTTGACAAATTATTTGTTCACAAAAAAACAAGCTTTTCTTAGAGATATCCCACAAAATTAAACTTTTCTTTGAGATACCCCCCAAAATTGCAGAAAAGACATGAGTGAAGAAGATGATGAACCAATACTTGAAAAAATAAAGAAAAACGAGATATAAGTGAACTAAAACAACTACAAAGTACTTTATTACCTTTATCTCGACGTTTTAGCTAGCGGAAAGAGAAGAATTTTAGTTTAAAGTTCTTCACCTTTTCTTCTAGATCTGTTAATGGAGTTATTTTCTGGATCTCTGATAATGGCTGGAGAAGAAAGAAGAAGCAAAAAAGGAAGAACAAGGGTTGGAGAAGAAAGAAGAAGAGTGGTTGGAGAAGAAGGAAGAACATATAAGATGGGTTGGAGAAGAATGATGAAGAAGAATGGGTGGAGATTGATGGGTTGGAGAAGAAGGAAGAAAAAGAATGGGTGGAGATTGATGGGTTGGAGAAGAAGGAAGAAGAAGAATGGGTGAACATATAACGACTAATTATTTGTAACCATTGGATTAGATCTGGTGAAATATTTGATGTAATATTTGATGATGTGGTAGAAATGCATGCTAACTGAGTTGGATGATTAGGACAGAGCTTAAGTTAGGAAAAGGGTATTTCAGTCAATATGAAAATAAGCTAGGTCAATGGCTTGGTTGACCGACTCCAAATGAAAAATGGGGGGTATCTCTAATGGTTTTTAAATCTGGGGGGTATCTCAAAGAGTGCAAACTTTTTTGGGGGGTATCTCTAAATTCCCCTATATATATATATAGAAAGAGAGAACTTGAATGATGGAGGGTCATGTCAAAGATTGGAACTTGAAAGTTTCTGATGTTTGATAGTAGTATAAAAAACTACATGGTAACCTGATAGATTTAATGTCACTTACAAAATAATAAATTCAAAAAATTGAAACTAATAATTGTGCAGTTAAGATGAACAACCAATGAGGCCTTTAATCAGATACAATGTTCAAGTGAAATTCTTGCTTATTAAATGTACACATATTGACCCTAAAATTAGTTCAATAGAAGTTATCATGCACAATTATCCTTGGGCAAAAATTATGTGTTATTGTTGGGGATAAAATAGGCTGGTAAGATGCAGTAGATTAATTCAGGAATGTATCCAAGGCCCAACATACAAATTTAAGTGTAACCAAACATTGCCTGAACCATAAATCACCAAACACGATGACGAAAATTGTGTTTTCTGATGAATTTTTTTTCCAGAAGATCAGTTTGAATATTAATGATAGACATTGCAGACATCGCACAACCTAAGAATGGAAATGTGTCTCGCGTGCAAAAATTTGTCAACCAACCCTTTGCATGAATTCTTTATCCTATAAGAACGTATTTGCATGTAGACCCAACCAACCTGTGGCACTGAAAGTATTCAATTAATCATATTCTGATAAAACTTTGTAGAGGTTGTGAAAGACTATTTATACTATGGGCAAAAGTGAACTGGCTGACGTTTGTGCTTCATTATTTATTAGATTTATAGCTATAGTCAGAAATTTCCAAGGTCGCTTTCAAATAGCTTGAAAGATTCCTTGGTGAATCTGATGGTTCATTTATCATTTAGAATAGTTGTTCTGCGATCAAAAAATACAACGTACTTTCACTTTTTTTTCACTTTATACAATGTACAAAAAATCACGTCAAAACATCAATGTACTTTGAAATTTTTTCCACGTTATACAATCTGTCTAAAACATGCTAACGGACTGCAGACGTGGCTAATATTTATCTACGTGTATTTTTTCTTTTAAAATAAAGTTAAACAACATTTCCAACACATCAAAATGAGTCACATGTTTCTCATGTGATTGACTCCTTCTCTATTTGAACAATTCAATTCAACAAATCTGTAAATCCCTAATTCAAATCCCCAATTCTTCTAACTTTTAATTCTTCATCATCTTCAAATCCCTAATTCAAATCCCCAATTCTTCACCATGTCTTCATTCATCATCTTCTAGTGTTAATTCTTCTCGTTCTTGCAGCTGTGGAGCTCCTTCTCCTATTAAACATCTGTTAAATTTATGTTCATCTGCTGACTTGTGAAGCGGTTTTGGGAATACGCCAACCGATCCAAACAATCAACACACTATTAGTCCAGCCAATGATTTTGAAACGAGGATGATTATTATCAGTTTACAACTACTAATTTGCATGACTCATTCACAATATCAATATGAATCCGGAACTGCTTGTGAGAGTGCAAAAGTTGTAGCTGCTTTCTGCCACCACAGCATATGAATTTAACGCGACAATAACGGTTAGAAAGGAGATTGATGTGTTTGTCGTAAATTGGAAATTGGCATTGCTGCTGCTTAATGAATTCTCAGTTTATCTTTCTTGATTTCACTTACTTGTCTGTACTCTTGGGTCACTATCTGATACTGATACTGATACTGATTCAGCTTAAATTAATGACTTCACTTCTCTTGTATTCATGGTAAAGCCAAATCTTGTTTGTTTTGATTTCACCTACTTGTCTGTCACTACCGCAGCACTTGTATTGTAAACCTTGGGAGTCGAACTCCATTAGACATGAAACATAGGGCACTGGACAGAATGACGGACTCTATCCAAATCTGCACCTACTTTCAGGCATTCAGCTATATATAGTTGAAGTAATTAGCTAGTCTCAAAGCAATGAAATACTCTATTGAAACCCACGCTAATTTCGAATCTACAAGTTAGCCGGCCAGTATTTAACAAGTTAAATCGAGTTTGCCGACCAATTCTATCTTCAAGAACGAGAAGAATTAACACTAGAAGATGATGAAGACATGGTGAAGAATTGGGGATTTGAATTAGGGATTTGAAGATGATGAAGAATTAAAAGTTAGAAGAATTGGGGATTTGAATTAGGGATTTACAGATTTGTTGAATTGAATTGTTCAAATAGAGAAGGAGTCAATCACATGAGAAACATGTGCCTCATTTTGATGTGTTGGAAATGTTGTTTAACTTTATTTTAAAAGAAAAAATACACGTAGATAAATATTAGCCACGTCTGCAGTCCGTTAGCATGTTTTAGACAGATTGTATAACGTGGAAAAAATTTCAAAGTACATTGATGTTTTGACGTGATTTTTTGTACATTGTATAAAGTGAAAAAAAAAGTGAAAGTACGTTGTATTTTTTGATCATTTTACCTTGTTCTGCTGATCTCATAAACTCCTTTGAATTTCTAAATATCAGTTTTATTACTTCCTGATTTTGTGTGGCTGCAACAAAGAAGTTACGACATTCATATATTCAACCATTGGTATATAAAGAATAAATATATCTAAGTAATCAATCAACATTTACCACTGGTGAAGACATGATTTTCAAATGGTAAAATTGATAAAAAATACAACGTACTTTACCACTTTTTCCATTAATACAATGTACAAGAAAACTGACCAAACAATGCTTGTACTTTTATTTTGTTTCTACGTTATACAATCTGTTAAAATTAAGCTAACAGACTGCTTATCTGTACAAGATTTTCTGACGTGGCTTTATCTAATTAAGTTAATTTGCTGAGGTGTAAAAAACATAACAAAAGTTCTAGTAATCCCCGTGTTAGCAGATGTTGTTACCACTAGAAGAAGCAAGGTATCCTGAATGATAATAGATCCATGAATACTTAATTTGTTGCAAATTTTATTGCTTGAAATCTGAAATATGAACACTTTGGGACGATATCTACGCTTCTTACCTTGATAAACAACATTTTTCTTGTGAAATGGAACCTTCCCAACCTCAAACATCACAGAAACCTCATTTCCAGACTCTGATGCTCTTTCAAACTGAGACTTAATTTCTCTTATAACCACAGAAGCACCCCGTGAACCGATTTTAACTTTAAATGATGGCACATTATTGCTCTTCTCTTCAGACCTCTTTTCATTTGCTACCACCTTCTTATCTACCAAATTCACCTCATACTCCATCCCATTTTTCTCATTCGATCCACTCGGCATATTTGTCTCATAAATCCCATCCCCACCAACTCCCTTTCTTCCTCTTCCTCTGCAATTTTCTTCTTCTTCATCATATAATTACTACCCCC